>ML736192.1:0-221383 GCA_009193595.1 Aspergillus bertholletiae
TTTTTTTTTTTTTTTTTTTTTCCTTTCCTTATGCTTTTTTCCCCTTCGGTGGTTGGTTTCGAGGGGCAAACCGACGCTAATGCCCGATTGGGACTGGTCGACTCGTCTGGCCCGATCACGGAAAATTGACGGGGAGAACAACATCACTGAATAGCGGTCAAATAATTCAAGGAGAAAATGAAAATCTACAAAATTAGAGATATAAGGGAGGAACTGGGAGGGAAGGAAAAATATATGCGAGACTCAAAAGAGTCTTGTTGAGTCGTGTTCGCTAGTTATCCATACTCTGTATGTACTCTGTACGGAATATAGTTTTTCCCATTAGAAAAAATGTCCCAATCTTACATAAGATGGAATCCGGTCGGAGGCTGCCTGAGGGCGCAGGCGACCAAATGCAACCCATCAGGGGTGATCGGCCAACCGAATGCAAACGGCGGACCGTACATGGGGTGACGGGTCTAATACCAAAACTACCCACCGCTAAGCCAGGTGCCGGTGGCATATAACCGATACGAGACAGCCTTGTATTATCGATCAGATTATCGGTCGCCTGGTACTTCTTGTGGTGCCACTTCCAACTTTTGTCTCCCCATCGTGTAGTCAGTTCCTTTATATCTATCGACGCCTCGCCCGTGTCTAGTTACCGGTGACGTTCTCTACCTGCTCCGACTGTCCAACGATTCGGCTCCGAATTGATACCAGCCGTTTTCTCCTATTCATTTCGTCTTCGGACTTCACAACGTCCGACTACATCTCCGGCCCCTCGGTTCGTCTCTTCTCCGTTCGCCTCCCCTAATTGTGGACCGCGAAAGATCCGATCCAGGAACCGCGGCCTTTGTATACTAAATACTACTAGTACTTCTTTTTTTTTTCTTTCTCTCTCTCTGTCTCTTATTGACATTCCTTTAAGCTGCGACCCTTTCTTTTCTTTTCCTTTCTTTTTTCCTGAAGTCGCGTAACCCGTCCGCCTTCAAACCAACCCATGTGTTGATCTTTCCAACCTTCCTTACTGAACCTTCAACACTTGACATCGGGTGGCTGTCGTCTTTAATCATGACAGTCAATGCTTCGGTGGTCTATGACCTCCCGCCCCTTCCGGCGTATACCCTGACACCACGTCCGCCTGTTTTGGCTCCGATTCCTGACAACATCTTGGCGCTAATCCTACCAATTATCGCTTACTGGGCCTTGTCGATGGTCTATCACTATATTGACGTCTACGACTTGTTTCCCCAGTACCGTTTACATACGCCGACAGAGGTCCTCAAGAGGAACCATGTATCGCGCTGGGAGGTTGTGAGAGATGTCATTCTACAACAGATAATTCAAACCATGGCCGGTATGGCCGTGTCGTACTTCGATCCTGTGGAATGCTTCGGCAAAGAGGAATATGATGTGGCGGTCTGGGCTCAACGCATCCGTCTCTTGCAAAGCTTTCTCCCGCGTGGGTTGGCGGTGCTCGGCATTGATTCGATGGGATTGGCGAAATCGTTGTCGAAGAATGGATATACCATGTTGGGAAGTGTTCTCGCGGGTGGGCGCTATCCGGGCCTCACCCAAACCCTGGTCTTGGAGAATGGCGTAGAAGCAATCGCTCCTGCTTTCGCGGGATGGGAATTAGCCCTGGCTAGCTTCATCTACTGGTACTTTATTCCTACGATGCAGTTTGTCTGGGGTGTATGCGTCGTCGACACTTGGCAGTATTTCCTCCACCGTGCAATGCACTTGAACCGTTGGCTTTATGGTACGTACTTTATTTCATTCTCTTCACCTCACTCCATGAGCGGTGATGTTAAATCTAACGGTTTTTGGTAGTCACCTTTCACTCACGTCACCACCGCCTATACGTCCCATATGCGTTCGGTGCTTTGTACAACCATCCCGTGGAAGGGTTCCTCCTCGACACGGCCGGTACCGGTGTTGCGTTTTTGACGGCCAGAATGACCAATCGCCAGGCGATGTGGTTTTTCACCTGCTCGACTATTAAGACTGTTGACGATCACTGTGGCTATGCTTTCCCTTGGGACCCCTTGCAACATTTCACCTCCAACAATGCCGCATACCACGATATTCACCACCAGAGCTGGGGTATCAAGACCAACTTCTCCCAGCCGTTCTTTACCATCTGGGATCGGCTTCTCGAGACTCAATGGAAGGGTGACGTGAAACTGCGTTACGAACGGGGCCGTGAGGCAGCACAGAGAAAGCTGGAGGAAGACAGCGCTCACGGTGTTGGTGCCAAAGGGGACGGCGTAACGTCTTCTGCGACAGTCTCGTCAGATGAGCCAGCCGACACCACGGCACGATCACGGTTGCGCAAGAGGACGGCGACCTTTGACGGCCTTAAGGGCTCAAAGCATGGGGTAGCCAGCAGCGTCCTCTAATCGTCACCTTTTGACTTCTTCTTTGTCTTCCTTGGCCCTCTTTCCTCTCTTGCGGCTATTCTCTTCTCGGTGAATATTTTTATAATCATAATATTCTTTTCTCGACTCCTTTGTTGTATAAAAAGGCCTTCGGAGGGGCAGGACGTCTTCGAACCTTATTCGAACCACTGTTAGTATTAATACTGGGGATCATGATTGTATGTTGGCTTGTACAATGACTTCTCTTTGGCGGTAATCTCATTTTAATCAGGACGATTCCCACGGCAATGGGTTTGGACACCAATGTGTCCAACACTATTCTTCTATTCACTTTTTTTTCCTTTTTACTTTCCCCTGAGCCCTTTGCCTCTTTTCTTCTTCTTCTTCTTTTTCTTCTTTTCCTCATCCTCCCCCCTAAGAACGTTATTGTTTCTTTATTTGATTGTATTATGAGTTTATACTAGGTTATGTTTTGAATGCTCAACAGATGTTTAATCAACAGCATGTGGCTATGTCCCAAGTCCGGCAAAGGTAGGAAACAGAGGCTGCGCTTAGGTCGGCGTGATCACAATAGAAGAACTTCTAGAGCCTAAATATAAAACTCCAGTTGGTTTCCTCACTCTCCCGATGTCGGGGGTTGTCTTCATATTCTGACTCGGAGCACACTTCACCCCATTCCGATCCGTAGTATGGTTGGGCTGGGCTGAGCAGGTTGCGGTATTGGGCCGCAATCTGCTCACATCTACCATTCTCTTGGGCTTTTTCCCACCAGATGCTTTGAGCCCCACCAGGCAAGAGGCCCAAGGGACTGGGTTTATCGAGCACATGCTTCCAATTGGACATTTCCCGGGGAGGAATGTAGGGCTCATCTGCATGCCCGTCATTAGCATCATCAGCGGGATCTTTCCTTGCCGCGTTTCTCTGTTGGATTGACGGTGAAAGAACGAGCAGCGGATGTCGGGCTGAAGTCGTTGGAGTGAACCATGTCGTGTTCTTCGTGGAGGTGGTTGATCCATCGCTATAAGTGACGGAAGAGAGATCTGATTGACTCTCTATCGCACCAGATGTAGGAGAAAGTATCCAATTCGGGGACTGAGGCTCGCTGTACAACCCGACTATTCCTGCCAGGGTGTCGGTGTCGCTATCGTGTACTTTGGGCACTTGCTCAGATATTGTATATGGTTCGCCATGGCCTCCGTATGCTTTTCGGTCCTTCTGATATGACTTGAGAACTTCCGGATCTATGCCGATGGGGACTATGGCTCCATCTACAGCTTTGGAGACGCCATGTCGGAGGCTAGCAATCGGGTTAGATGTCATCCGAGCTCGGTGGGCATGTTTCCGTTGGCGTTTCATGGTTGTCGCTAGCGTGCTGCTGCACCAGTGTATTTTATCCACGAAGCCCTCATGACAAGCTATGCTTTCTTCCACGAAAGGGAGGAATGTCGGTACCCGATGATTCCGTCTGGTTGCTATCCGGCTCAGGAGGGCGGTGCGCAGGTGCTGCAGGAATTTCTGCCCCTGGACAATCCGGGCTAGGATGCACGCTTCGCACCTATTCTGCTGGTAGGTGACTGGGCTTCCTTGGATAGCTCTTCGAGATGGGGTCCACATGTAACGGATGTCTCGCAGGCTGTGCACAATATCCCGCACTTTTCTATCGACACCGTCAAGACGAGCATCATGGAGCACAGTGTGGTACCAGCAGAGGCACTCCAAATGAGTAATGACCTCGCACCGCAGCAGCTCAAATATGTATCCGGTAACGTAAGGATTCAGTTTCGTGTGTAGAGCACACAAGGCTACGGCAGGCGCCCGGCCTATGGAGTCCATCCAGTGACCAAACCAGTGTCTCTGCAGGGCGGATGGAAGCTTCTTGATCGCCTTTCGGATCTTCTCCTTGTCTCTAGGCTCGCTGCCATTGGGGTCGACAAATCCTATGCTCAGGGTCCGGATTAGCAGTCTCATTTGCTCCTTGCTAAGACTAGCCATTGACTGGAGGCATTTCATCTCTGCCTCGATTGTTGGGGCGTCCTGGGGAGGATCGGATGGGTTGATATTCTGACTTCTTTTGTCGCGTCCTGTCGGCGCTTACCCCGTGAGATCTCAGGTATCATATTACCGATCCTGGAGATTACAACGGGTGTTTTATCCAGAGCTAGCCCGAACTGTTATATCTGCTATCTGCAAGCTGGTCTCCGTGTGGATTTGCTTTGACTAACTTGTGAGAGCCAACTTTTTGGCAGTGGGGACAAGACCACCCCGTGGCTGAAACCGGTCGAGAGAGTCGGTCGAGAGAGTCGGTTGATAAATGAAACAAGGAGGGGCTCACTGGCTGTTTTATAAACCGGGGCGATGTGTTTCTCCGCCCAGAAACAAGGACTTTGTGATTGATACAAATGTCATTTTTCCGGTAGGTCTTTTGTTGGCCCAAAGTAGTCTGTATTGTTTCTTTCAACCGCCCTACCTGGTGATTTTCCTAGTCCATATTCTATTGTCTCTCACATATACCCTTTGTTTGGATGGCGATGGATCTCTGCAGTTCCATCTGTAATCCTTGGTATGTCGAGGGGAGAAGTCGTTGAGAGCAGAAGCAAGCGCTTCATTTCTCAAAATCAGCTGTGAGTCGGTCTCTCACGAGTACCTTATTATGACAGTAGGTTTCTCGACGACATATCGGAGTATCTTCACTATAAACCCGGAAAAGACGGTATCAGTATGGCGAGCACTTCACACTGCGTGAAAGAGCATGACTCGAGTTCATGCACAGTAACCCCAATGCATTGTCTTGGGACACGACTTGAATCGCGGCGATGGAATCTTAGATGAAAGGCGTCTTTAGCCCTATTTGCTCGAACGGCACTTTCGATACGGAACTCATGTTGGACATCGTTGCGCCTGAAAGCGTTTATAAAAGTATTTGACAGCCTAATATATCCCGCCATGATACATATAATGGGGTTCCTTTCCGGTGCGTGTCTGGCCATTCAAGTTGTGTTGTCCTCAAAGGGCCCTGATATCTATACCAGATTGGGTAATGAATATCCCGAGTTTTATCATCCCAAAAAGGAAATCCAAAGGCCGTACCTAGGGCACAGCTCGGGATGCATACTGACCAGTGAATCATATTAGGACTGCTTAATTGCCTTGCATGCATTTGAAACAAATACAATAAGCCTTGCTATGCGCGTCATAATCCGCGTTCTAACCATTGTACTCGCGTCCAGGGTTTCACTTGAGCCCTGATTTGCCATGTCAGGGCACAACATGCCATTAAACCCGGTATCACAACCGATTCCATTACTCGGCATATGGAAGGCAGCTTTGATTCTCTTCATTTTAGACTGGATTGTATCCGTATTGACTTTCCTCTAATACAATGGTCTATGGAACAGAAGTCACATACTCTATTTCTTTTAAGGCAAAGCCATAGCGACCTCATGCCTCTATCGCTTCACGACAGCCAACTTGCCCCGGACAGGCACGTTCTCTGCACTGCCTATTTCCGGGAAGCCCGTAACATTCACCCCCTTCTGGAAGATTACACAATGGGACGACCCTCCATAATGGAACATTCCAATCTGATCGCCCTTTGTGACATATTGCCCTTCTGTCACTGTAATCTCACAAGTTGATATCTCCACCATGCCAATCCCCAGGAAGCCCACCAGGCCAATCGCCGGGTCATCCGTCTGAATGAAGATCACTGCTCGCGTTGCCATGGCCGACAGGTATGCCTGATATTCGATCTCCACCCCGTTGTTGGGGGCTCCCAGATCGCTCTCTAGAGCCTCCGGAGTCGAACAATAAGTGCCGTTAATTACATATGCCTTGACAATCTTCCCGGAAACCGGCGCATGCCACCGGTGATAACTGAATGTGTCGAGGTAGCCCTGATAGACAGTGCCGCCGATGAAGGAATCTGGAAACCCGGCCCCGAACATATCGACTAGGGAGTAGGTCTGGCCCTTAATCCAGAAGCTATCCCGTGCTTTCACATCCCGGCCGATGGCGAAGGGCTGGGATTCGCATGCATTGGCGATAATGGCATCGTCGTCGGGAGACGCGACGGGCCGGATCTCGTTTCGGAACGGGCGAGTAAAGAACGCATCCCACGACTGGAAGCCGTAGTGGGGCGCATTGCGGTCGCAGATGTACAGCTCGTCAAACTCATAGGTCGTCCCACCGACATTGCCCTTGGTGGTCAGTTTGCGAATCGCGCCGGGACTGAACCAGCCCGTCGGGGACGTATTGAGCACCGATACCGACTCGGACGACGAGAGGAACTCGCCCCACGCATCCAGCACCTTTTTGAGCATGGCGTTGACCTCGGGGTCAATAAAAACTGCGTAGCCGCTAATTGATGGGATGGCATATTGGAATATACCAATCATGGGGACGCCGACCAGATTGTTATCGTCGCTGTAGGGAGGTGGGTGCGTAATGATGTGGTTCAGAACGTGTATCATCTGCCGATAGTCTTGGACTTCATGTCCAGGGCTCCGGCCGGGGGCCTTTTGCTGGGCTTGATCTAACATGGATTGGAACAGCATGTAGATGCGTGGGTTGGATTCAATGAAATGCTGGAATTCTCGCAGCACAGGGTGGAGTGCATCGGCGCTCTGGCCAGCTTCCTGGACCAGGTTCGCCAGCCATGCGCCACGGACTTCATCAGCGGTCTGTCTGACGGGCCTGTTTTAACGAGCAGCATAAGGGTTAATTGTGGTTAGGATACTGTCTAGACGGAATGAACATGCCTCTGCAGCGGGTCGCATTGTCAGTGACCATCCCTATTAATATGGGGGTGTTTTGTTGTACTCGGTTTGGCTATCACTTACTTGGCCAAGAAACTTGACGACGGCAGATATCATCTTTCGATTCTTTACTACGGTTAGTAGCCTATTTACGTGACGCTTCTCTCAGAGGTTTTATGGATGATGATGAGAAGAAGACAGGCTTGGCTGTTCATGTAGGCAAGGGGTAAAAGTGACACGGGGATCAGCCAGACAATATTCGAATGTGGAATGGGGCTCAGCCCAATCGTGTCCTGTGTTTCCAAAAGAGAAAATCTTCATTGCTCGCAATTATTGCGTGTTCAGTCCATAAGAAAAGGTAGTCTATCGTCAATCTTTTTTCAGGACATGATATGTCACAAAAAATCAATGCAGCCCCTTTCCCATACTGCGTCAAGGAGTTTGATTCACTTAAGCCCTCAAGACTCTGTTTCAGAAAATATAAAAATCTCTTGGGATATGCAGTACGTACTATCGTATAATACTAGGGTATTGTTGCCTGACTGCTTCGATGAAAGAGACCACCATGACTTCGGATTTCTCCAGCCTCCATCCAATTCAGGACATTGGAAAATAGCACCAACCTTCCTCCCCATCGGAATGGGTAGATTCATGGGTTGCAGAACAAAGTGGTCCTGGCATATCCTTTCATCACGGGGAACAATACCGCCTCTGTTCTTGTTCTGAATAGAACATGGGCAACCGGGACCTTTTGGTTTACCCTGGCTTTATCGAGCCCTTCTGGCCTATTTGAGATATCTAAGCAACACATCCGACCCCTTTTCTGCACCGACTATGTCGAGGAGTTCAATCTGATTATGCCCTTTCTGTGGGGTACATCGCCGGTTGCAGGCTTTCAGATAAAGAAACATATGACAAGAAGCTTCAGCAGGAGTTCAAGATCGGTCCAGAGTAATTGGATCTTCTTTCGAATGATAGTCACATCTCAGTATACAAGGCCCCCACAAATTTCGGGATATTCCTTACCCAAATGGGAAATATCAGTAGTCGAACAGCCGATGAGAGATGGCAAACGCCTTTAAGACGATGGAAGTATTTAAACCAAGCTTAGAATCTTGAGTTCCAGTTTCTTGCAGCTTCTTGGTCGCCAGAAGAGGAGGCACCATGACCGACGAAGAAAGAAATACTGAGCATGGCGAGCAACAAGTAGCGTCCTACCTAACCAATTTCAATCCCCCCCCCCAGAACTGAGTGCTGACAAAGCGATTGGCGTAAGATCATTTTGGGACACTCTTCAGTATACTACTATAAAGCCGGTGACGGGAACGAGAAAGCTCTAATACACGATGTCGAACAAAATAAGCCTTTGCCAGCTACCGACAGGGAACATGTCCCCGATCCAAATGAGGTGGATTGGGATAGACCTACCGATCCTCACGATCCACGCAATTGGTTTGCCTGGAGACGAGGCATGCTTGTCGGCATAATTACTGGGGTTGTTTTCTCAACGTGAGTGACAATGACCTAGGGCTCGCAGTTGCTCGAACCCTAACCCGGCTCTTAGCTCGATAGCCTCTTCAGCAGTTGCTCCTGCAGTGCCCCAGATACTGAGAGAGTTTAACTCGAATAATGCAGAAATTGGAACGTTGGTTGTTACAATTGAGGTCTGTGGTGTCATTAAGACCAGCAGTGTGTGTTTTGGAATGGGAAATTCATGGCTGACAATGTCTCTAGCTCCTTGGCACTGGCGTAGGCCCTATTCTAATGGGGCCCCTGTCTGAAGTCATGGGTCGTCAGATCATTTATAATAGTGCTAATATCGGATTCAGTGCCTTTACAATCGGGTGTGCCTTGACGCCATCTTTGGGCGGACTGGTTGTATTGCGCTTCCTGCAGGGATGTGCCGCCTCGTGCTCTCTCAACAACGCTGGCGGGACGATTTCTGACCTTGTGCCAATTCACAGACGAGGCTTCGCTATGTCGATGTACTCGATGGGCTTTCTGCTTGGCCCTGCGGTGGGCCCTGTTGCTGGTAGCTTCCTAGCCGCCGCAAAGGGATGGCGATGGGTGTTCTGGATGTTGCTCATTGTGGTGCGTGATATTTCACCACATAGTCGCTGGTGTATGAGTCTTGGATTGTTGGCATGTCGGTGGGGTCAGATGGTGGTGGTGCGGAGGCTCTACTCACTGACTGAGGGATTGGTTCCGCGGGCTGTGAGAAGAAGTCGAAGTTGGTTTGGCTTGCGCCCTGAGAGGGCTGGGTAGAAGATTCGGTTACTCAGACTCATTCATAGACTGGGAGGATATGACTCCATGGTAGGCAAGGGGGCTTACATCAAGGGCGGTATCCGCTTCTGGGAAAACCCAGTCGAGCTGCTCGAGGGCCTGGTTGAAGGATTCCTCACGCCAGTGCTCTAGAGCATGGTCCGTTGGTAGTATACCCACTGGGAAATCACCTGGCACCGAGTCCAGCGTCATCTGGCTCGCCGGCATGGGTATACCAGGGGTACAGGACGTCTGGTTGTTCGGTGGAGAAGTCACCGGCGCCGTTTCAGGTCCCACACTGCCATTGCCATTGCCATCTCCGCCCTGCAGAGTAGGTGGAGAATTAGTGGCGGTGGTAGTAGAAGTAATAGTAGTAGTAGTAGTAGTAGTAGTAGTAGTAGTAGTAGAAGAAGAAGAAGAAGTAGTATATGTGCACTGGAGACCACGGCTGCTGCATCTCTGGGAGCTCCGGCGTCCGTTGCACTTGGCTTTGGCGGCACGACACGCGGCGCACGCTGTCAGGGGCCGGCGAGTGAGTGGTCTTGATGCTGGGGTCTTGGACGACGATTGCCAGTTCAGTACGAGAGTACCAGGAATCTGCTTCCGCCGGGAGGCAGGCGTGATACCACCCGTGGGCTGTGGCAACGACATGGTAGTTTACTACCTGGGGGGTAGAAGCGGTGGGTGATTGTTAATCCAGTGTCCCGAGGATTATCCTCGGCTTTATTGGGCTGGGCAAACTGTCGAGGCAGGTCTTTGAAAGTCGAGAGGTGAGACGATACATAAAGCACGGGCCACCGAGGCTATGCGGCCAGCTTGGAAAGCCAGCCTGCCTGCAGATCGCTACCCTCTCCATAGAATACCAACCTTCGACGGAGCTAAAAGTGCAGTGTTTGCCCGTAGATCGCTACCCTCTACCAACCTTCGAGGGAGCTAAAAGTGCAGTGCTGGTGGGTCCATTTTGGGGTTTTGGACCCACTTCCATGTAGAAATAGAGCGTAAAATCGCAGAGAGCTGTTAACGTGGAGTGGCTTGAGACCCGTGGCCCCTCTCTTTTCTTGGCGTTAGATCAGGCTGCAGAAGGGCTAACGGTGGAAGAAAACAGTTATATGGTTCTGGGCCAATTGGGGTAGAGCTAGGTCTAAGCAGCTTAGCCAAAGTGTGCTATATCGGACGTAATTGCATCGATATCGTTAAGGGTGCCATCTATCGGGATGGTGGATTCTAAAAGGCATCTCGAGTCTAATCGAGCCCTAACCCTATGTATCGGCTATTCTCATTGATTCAAATCAGCTTTCTAGTTGTATTTCCACTACATGAACCGGTCAGGCCTCGAATTAAACCAATGGGGAGGTACCAAAGACGGCACCATGGGTTTCTCGACAAAGCAATCCTCACCGAAGATCTATTTCCTAGGGCTTAGGTACTGTCGCGGGGCCCTAGTCAGCGGATACTCTACTAGAATAGCAAGCTAAATTTCAACCATCACACCGCTGATAGTTCTCAAGTCGTCAAGCTAGTTCATGGGGAAAACACCAAAGAGGGCTGTTAGAATCCTCCTGTAAGAGGGTTTCTAAGTGTATAAGCCAGGTAATATGTTAATGTATTCATGACCGTTCCAGGAACTGGCGGGCTTTTTGCAAGGCTGGCCTAGCTTTCATCACAACTAGGGTCCAGACGCATCCATCTCGGTCAATAGTAAGTGAGTAAGAGGCCATTGTTACCTCGCAGTTAGTAATGTGGTATATTTGGTGCCTGTATATCCACCAAGATTCTTCGATTGGACCTCTGAAATTACATGCCTTGAATAGTATTGTTTTCTTTCTTGACGGTCTGGCTGACTCGTAGTATCTGAAACTCATCTTTCCCCATTGAATGCTTCACCGTATGCCGTCAGTTGTGGGGGATTTTAGATTAGCATACTATAGGTATTTGATGCCTGTTGAATCAGCTGGCATGGTATGGAGTTGACTATATTTATCGACTGTTCAATCCATGCCAAGTCGTCACTAGGAACATCACATGAGTGGGGGTCGATCATTTGGACGCAGAATGATTCGTTCAGACGGCCCTCCGATTCGACCTGGTGTGGCTTTGCCGCGGTCCAGAGAGCTCCAGTCAGCCTGGGCACGAATTCCTAGCTGGACTTTGAGGTAACAAAAAGGCAGCATCAATCAGCTGCCAAGGAAGGTCATGGGGCACGCGGCTGAAGTCACGTTACAAGCTCTCGCTGTCTTATACGGAGAACAAATAAACACAATGCGTCGCTCTTTCATTGCTTCTTTTTTTTTCTTTCTTTCTTTTCCTTTTTTTTTTTTTTTTTTTTTTTGGTGTGTCTCGGCCCGTTCGCTCATCATTGACTAGATACAGGAACTTGGAGGTCCCCGCGTATACTACCGGAAGCTAAACGAAAGCTAATCGGGTCATCGCGCTCCTCATGAAGGCGAAAACCGGACGAAAACCGCCGTTACCCTATACAGCGTCGCCGCTGAAGTTGCTGGGGGCCGACATTCTCCTCGTCCTGAAGAGTCTATGGTGTCTGCCGGGCATCTTACTCCCGCTGACTCCAGGGAGTCCGGACGACCTAGACGAACTATACCCGTCGAAAGAGAATATTGGTACCATCGCCGCACATGGCTGTCTGGCTCTATGCCAGACAATTTTCTTACTGTCGGTGCTGGGTTGTTTCGTGTTCATGGTGCCAGCGCTGTGGATCCTCATCTATGTGGTGACCTTCATATGGGCAAACCGAGTCATCTGTAGACTTGTATTCAACAATGTGGACGAGGTCCTCGAGTCAAAAGTCCCGATACAGGAGCGACCGGAACACGAACGTGAACGGTGGATATTTATCAACGGCGTCGGGGTCGGGTAAGTGAGGAGCGTGTTGCGATCCAAATTGAACCGGTTGATGTCCGTGTCGCTGACCGATCGGCATACAGACATCATTGGCTTCAGAATAACATAGATCGGCTTGCCTATACGTTTGGCAGGAAAATCGTTGGCGTGCATAATCCGACGTAGGTGGTCCCATATCTGGTCCGTTATTTGAGATATCACACACGGTCTAACCTCAGGATAGAGACGGCATCGTATTCGATATCATCGAGTGCTTGATCCAAAGGACTTTTACCTTCGCCACTCCGGATACCAGGGACGGTTATGCCATCACCAAAGCAACATTGCTGAGTCCGAAGTACGAGAAGGTTGTCCTGATCTTGCACAGCCAAGGTGGCATTGAGGGAAGTCTCATCATCGACTGGCTCCTGGACGAGCTGCCGGAAAACGTCCTTCGCAAACTCGAAGTATATACGTTTGGGAACGCCGCCAACCACTTCAATAATCCATACAAATCCCTTTTGGGCGCCGGACACCCTCCTGCCAGAGACTCGGCGATATCTGGTCCGGATGCCTGGGTGAAAGCAGATAGAAGCGTTCTCCACATTGAGCACTACGCCAATACGTTCGATTTTGTATGTGTTTGGGGAGTGTTGCAATTTGCCAGCGTCCCAAACCGCTATTTGGGCCGGATCTTTGTCCGGCCGGGGTCGGGTCACCAGCTAAACCAGCACTATCTCGACGCTATGTTCACCTTAGGACCAGACAGGAAGGTCCTGGAGAGCAACGAATTTATGGAAATGGGGGCGAAAACGGTCGCGTATGAGAAACTCCTGCCGAAACACGTCAGACACGAGAGAAATGAGGTGCTGGTCACCAATAAGCGCCCGTCGCATGGTTATGAGACATCCCCTGCCATCCAACCTGGCCGGCAAGAAAACCAATCCGATCGACGGCCGTTGAAGGTCAAAGATCTCAGTCGGTTATGGCAGTATCGCAATGGGGGTTCGCCGGTGGATGGATGATATACAGTAGATGCGAACGTTGCCATCCACCATGGTTTTTTTCTGCGTCTTTAATTTTTTTTTTTTATTTATTTATTTTTAGACCCTAGATCATATTATAGAGAGAGGAAATCAAGTTGGATCCACTGCCGGGTGTCAGCAAAGTCTTGATTCTCTGCATGCGTTCATCCGACTCCACTTGAACCGGGGATTCTGGACGGAACGCCGGGAATGTTGGCCAATCCCACCGAAATTCCGACGACGATCCAAGTCAAAAAAAAAGCTCTTCGTCTCTGACTCATCTCGTTGGACCAGTCGGATTTTTTCTCATTCACCTCACACACCGTATTGTGTGGAGTCAGCGTAGTATGGACACCGCTCTTATTGTGCTTCAGCATCGATAGCGAAGGCCCACCAGTTTCCTGGGTCGCCAATGCTGGGAGACTGAGATCCGCAACGACACGACCGGGTGAGTTGCTCCTGTAGGCCAAGGTGAGTTTAATGCGCGCCATTTGCACCGTGGTGTCATTCTCATCTCGCTGCGAATGCACAGGATGTCGGACTTGTTCGACGGCTTCCAGCAAGTCATCGGCCCTTCACTATCCCAGCTGGGAGGGGCAGAGGGCGTCTACTATTCAGATGGGGGTCTCGGAGAGAGGTCGGTTTATATCCACTGGCCTCCATTGAGGTAGCTTCTAAACTGATCGCTAGGCACCTCTGGCAATATCGGACGCAGAAAATCTCGGCTTTCGTAGCCACGGGGAACCTACATCTTGCGGTTGTCTTGTTATCAAGTGTAGTGCTGCTTCTTGCGTTGGCCCTGCAGTATGTGCCTCGTTCCAGCAGGCTGAAGTCTCGGTTCCCTGCCGCGTCATCAAACGATGATCTGCCCATTAGGGCTTCTTTGCCCTTTGCATTCTTGCATCTGGCTACTTCAATCGCCGCTTGTTGTCTCAGCTGGATAGACGCCCAGCATGCCGAGTACTGGAAACAACCGATCGCGGTGAGCTATGCGGTATTGCTGGGCTTAATGCAATTCTGCTTCAAGAATGAACGGACTCGGACTCACCTCTATCGGCATATAAATGCAGTGGCTCTTGCCATATTCCTTTTCGCATGCGTCCAGGATCTGCTGCCGCTATTGATTATTGGCACGACGTTTAACCTGAGAGCGATCCGGGGAGGCGTCATAGCCTGTCTGGCGGCTGTGTTAATAGTCGCGGCTGCAACGCCCCGGCCACGTCGTTTGTTCGTCCCTGATGCAGAAAACGAGGAAACGAAAACCGTCGAACAGGTATCGCCGGAGGAGACCTGTTCTTTGTTCTCATACTATTGCTCCTACGAATGGCTGACATATGTGATCTTGCGAGGCTGCCGGAGGGACCTGACCATGGATGATCTCCCGCCTTTACCATCGTACGATGAACCATCTAAGTGGCTGAAAAAGATCAAGAGGCAGCGTCTCAAAGGTGGCAAGACATTCCGAACTCTGTGCAGGTTGCTCAGGACCGAAATCAAGAGCATGATGTGTTGGTCGTCAATCACTGCAGTTCTGGATTTTGTCGCGCCCTATTCGATGCTGCGACTGCTGGCGTACCTGGAAACCCCAGAGGATGCAATCATTCATCCAGCCCTGTGGGTGGCCCTTTTATTCATCGGGCCAATGTCGCGGTCGCTCTGTTATCAGCAATACATTTTCACGGCCACTCGACTTCTTGTTCGAGTCAATGTCTCGCTGGTGCAGGAGATATATCAGACCGCAATGCGGTCGTACCTCTACGATGATTCAATCGTCGAAGCGAGCACCGAAGATCGCCCGAGGTCCTCTCGAAAGATGAGGGATTCAGCTAAGGGAGCACCCAAGTCTAGCCAAGCTAACATAACCAGCCTCATGTCCTATGATGTGGACGCGATATACAACTCGCGCGACATCTTTTTCGTGGCCACTGCCACCCCGATCGCCACCACAGTTGCCGTGATATTCCTCTATCGAATGCTGGGCTGGCCATCCTTGTTAGGGGTCTCTGCACTGCTATGTCTGTCGCCTCTGCCTGCGTTGGCCTCCCGCCGGGTGTTACGCATTCAGAGATCCGTGATGCAAGCTACGGATGTTCGACTCTCGAAAATATCCGAATACCTGAACTCCATACGTACTCTGAAATATTTTGGTTGGGAGCATGCTGCGATGGACTCGATCAACGAAGCTCGCGGCGTAGAACAGCGCCGCCTCTGGCAACGCAGTGTTTATGCTGCTGTAATTTCCATGGCCGGCGACTTATTACCGATGGTGAGCTTGCTAGTCATGTTCTCTGTCTTTGTGCTATTTACCAGCGGCACTCTCCGGGCCGCAACGGCCTTCACATCCCTCTCGATCATGGAGACCTTGCGGTCCCAGTTTGTCTGGCTGTCCAATATCAGCAGAGCTTCTGCCCAAGGAGCAGAATCGCTGCGGCGAGTCGACCGCTTTTTCGATACGGCAAGGGAAATCAAGCATCACCCCGAAGGACCATTGGAGTTCAAGAATGCAACACTTCGCCGGACCCCCATTGCTACTTTCAGACTGCATGACGTTTCGGTTCGCTTCAGACCACGCGCCCTTAACATCGTGACAGGTCCCACGGGCAGTGGAAAGACTTCATTGTTACTTTCCTTGCTAGGAGAAACCGTACTCGAATCGGGAACCGCCGCGTGTCCACGAGATGTAGCTTATGTACCGCAGGCTCCCTGGCTCCAGAACGATACTATTCGCGAAAACATTACTTTCTTCAGTCCATTCGACAAAGCCCGTTACAACACGGTTATCGAAGCCAGCGGTTTAAGTCAAGACCTCCGACAGCTACCCGCTGGAGATCTTACCCTCGTGGGTGAAAAGGGCACATCACTGTCCGGTGGTCAAAAACAAAGAGTGTCCTTGGCGAGGGCGCTATATTCGCAATCCTCCACACTCCTGTTGGATGACATCTTCTCTGCGCTTGACACTCATACGACGACACTGGTCTACGAGAAGTGCTTTCGTAGTGGCTTGCTGTCAAATAGAACGGTCGTTCTTGTCACGCATTATCCAGCCGCTTTGCAGGATGCAGAGCTGCTGGTTCGGCTCGATCATGGCAAGGCAACTACTGTAGAAACACCTTTGAGCCTTCCCCAAACCCTGCTACAGCGTACAGGCTGCAGTACACCCACAACTGACACAGATTCCGTATCCTTGAGTAACCCAGCAATCATAGAAGAGCCCTATGATGCGCCGTCAGAACCCACCACCACTATTGCCCCCGCACATGAGCAGCAGACTCCACAGGTAGGGCGCATAACAAAGGAAACATCAGCTACTGGGCGTGTACCGCGCACACTCGGTAAGTTGTGCCCTCTAAGATCCTTAAAGCATGCCTAACCATTCCTCCCCAAGCCCTTCAGTACATGTTCTTATTCGGCGGGCCCTGCTACGCACCTCTATCCATGGCTGTAACTATCGCAGTGCAATTTGCCTACTTTGCCATCACCTATTGGCTCTCGATTTGGATGGGGGCATACGAGAAATATGACAACCCAAACTCCCTCTACTACTTAGGGGTCTACGCTGCAGCGATCATCCTCTTCCTGTTACTACAGCTCTGCGGTAACCTGCTCTATCAGTACGGAAGCTGGACAGCCGCGAAGAAGATGCACTGGCGTTTAGTAAAAGCGGTCCTCTCGGCCCCTATTTCCTGGTTCGACCAGAATCCCACCGGACGGTTGATTAATCGGTTTGGAAATGACACACGGTCGCTGGACACCGTTCTGATCGATTGGCTGCGGATGTCGATCGAGAACGGGTTGCGTTTCTTGCTGCGGATAGCCAGTGTTGCCTCCATTATGCCTATCTTTGCTCTTCCGGCGGCCGTTATATGCACGATTGGGTTCCTCATCGGAGAGATGTACACCCGCACGCAGGTCTCCATCAAGCGGCTGACCTCCATTAACTACTCTCCCGTATTCTCGCATTTTACCGATTCGCTGTCTGGCCTCTGCGTGATTCGTGCTCGCAAGGATATGGATGTAGTGTTCCAGAGACTGCTTGCCGAGAAGCTGGCCGTCCACGCCCGCTCCGCAGAAACACAGTATAACTGCAACCGTTGGATCTCGGTCCGATCCGATTTCTGTGCCGCATCGGTTGCAGCTGCAGCAGGCTGTGTGGCCTACTTCTGGTCCGGCCCCGCAGGGCTAGTCGGCTTCTCATTGACTAACGCCATCGGCCTCAGTCAGAACATCCTGAACCTCGTGCGGACCATGAACGAGCTAGAGGTCGAGCTGAACTGCTTCCAGCGGGTGCGCGAATACACGGACATCGAACCCGAGGAACATCTGAGCGCAGAAGATCGAGCAAGCGCCTCGGCCGTCCCCGCCAGCTGGCCTACATCCGGCCGCGTCGAGTTCCATAATGTCACCGCGCGATACCAGACAGACGGCCCCGACGTCCTGCGCAATGTATCCTTCGTCGCGAACCCCGGCGAGCGGATTGGCCTCGTCGGCCGAACCGGAAGCGGCAAAAGCACCCTGGGCTTGTCCTTGCTGCGATTCGTGAACATCGCCTCCGGCCACATCACCATCGACGGCATCGACATCTCCAAGATCTTCCTGAATCGGCTCCGCACCAGCGTCACCTTGATCCCGCAGGAACCGGTCCTTTTCTCCGGCGACGTCCACTCGAACCTCGACCCCTTCGGCGAATCCAGCGAAACCGAACTCGCCGCCGCCCTGGCCGCCTGCACCTCCATCCATGTCCCGGATGGGAGCGATCAAACAGCAGACGACCATGCCCATCCCGCCAGAACGACCCGTCCCCTCACCCTGCACACGCCGGTGGCAGCAAACGGCGAGAACTTCAGCCAGGGCCAGCGGCAAGTGCTCAGTCTCGCCCGCGCCATGTGTCGCCGGTCGAAGGTCGTGCTACTGGACGAGGCCACAGCTTCCGTCGACCACGAGACGGACATGCATATGCAGCGCGTCCTGAGGGAAATGTTCCCCGATTGCACCATCATCGCTATCGCGCATCGCCTGAGAACCATCATGGACTATGACCGGGTGCTGGTTATGGTCGACGGGGAGATTGTTGAGTATGTTTTTCCTTCTTCTTCTTCTTTCTTTCTTTCTTTCTTTGTTTGTGTAATCCCCAATCCCCTGGTTGGTTTGAAGTTCTTGTGATAGGTAATGGCTAACTAATGTAAACAGGAATGACACTCCAGCTAACCTGGTCTACCGGGAAGGGATCTTCTGGGATATGTTGCACAACACGGGCGAGTATGATGAGCTTGTTCGGATGATCAGGACTAAGCCCTCCGCTTCGTGAAGAAGCAAAGCACAACAACTACCGCAATGAAGTAGAGCCATGATGCATTACGATATAGGGTAGTATAGGATTATGTTTGTTTTTACCAAAAAAGAAATTGGACGGTTCATATTGGTATCACTACGAAATTGCATATATAGAGAGTTTTTTGTTTTGAATACATCCGATATATCATAAAATCAGAATTCTATCTTCGCATCTTGCACGCTAAGTTTATATTAGTATGTTACTATACTATTTTACTTTCATAAACATAAACAATAGATAAATCAATACTATACTGGCCCCAGTGCAACTAAATCAATTGCTGCTCCTTCGGCCACTTGAGCAGTACAGCAGCCTCTCCCGTCAACGTAAACCCCAAGACCACATCTCTCTCGTTATTCAACGCCACCTCATACCGTCCCGGATACAGAACACGATTTCCCAGCTCGTCCGTACGCGCCAGACTATCGATCGTGACCGGAATCTCCAGCCGTCTCGACGCCCCCGGCTGCACAGCGTCCAACCGGTCAAACCCAACCAGCCACTTATTCGGATACGGCGCCGGCCCCGCCGTCGTTGTATTCACAAACGCCATCGCCGTATAATCCGACGTCCGTCGCCCCGTATTCTTGATCTCTACAGTGAAGTTAAACAGCGGCATCTGCTCCACCAACTTCTTCCCGGGGTGTGGCTGCGCTAGCACCTCTTCGATATTGAACACCGTTCGGTTCTTAACAGCTCCCCCGGCTCCAGCAGCAGAAGCACTGAAATTCGTGTAAAACAGTCCATGGCCGAACTCATACACCGGTGTCCCCGTATACCACATGTACGTCTGTCCCGGGTTCGACCTATTCGGCCGGAGATTCATATCGATTGCCGGGAACTGCTCCGCGTAGATGGCTGGGTACTGCGTCGTGACTAGACGGCCGGCGGGGGCGCGCTTACCGGTGATGGTGTCCAGGAGGGCCTGGCCGCCGGACTGGCCCGGGTATCCGCCCCAGAGGAGGGCGTTGACGTTGGGGTTGGCTTTGAGGGCGGAGGAGTCGACCTGGCCGCCGCCCATCTGGAGCACGACGAGGGGTTTGTCGAGCTGGGCGAGTTTGTGGATGAGGGAGAGCTGGTTGGCGGGCCAGGTGATGTTGGCGCGGTCTTGGGCTTCGGTTTCGAGGGTGTTGTCGATGCCGCCGGCGAAGATGATCAGGTCGGCTTGCTTGGCGGCGGTGAGGGCTTCGGATTGGGAGGTCGGAGAGGGGTCGCTAGTTGTGTCTGTGCCCATTACGTAGGTGGTTCTGTAGTTGGAGGACTGGAAGGCTGCGAAGGGGCTCGTCAAGAACGGGGCTGGGCCGTAGTAGTTGCCCAGCATTTGGGTGGTGGCGTTGGCCCAGGGCCCGATGAGGGCGATGGTGCGGGCTGTGGAGCTGGAGAGGGGGAGGATGCCGTCATTTTTGAGCAGAACGATGCTCTGGGCGGCGGCCTCGTAGGAGAGGTTCTGGGCATTTGTGGCTACGACGTCGGACCAGGTTATGTTGCGGTAGGGGCTGGTTTTGGCGTCGAAGTAGCCCGCGCGGATGAGACTGGTGTACAGGCGGGTTACGCCTCTTTCGAGGTCCTGTCGGGAGACCCCCTGCTCGTGGAAGGAGTCTTGGAAGTGTCGTGGGTACGAGACGCCGCAGTCGATGTCGGTTCCTGCTCGGATTGAGTCCGCTGCGGCGGTTGATTCGTTGGCGGCGTAGCCGTGTGGGTTGAAGACGTTGTAGACGGCGCCACAGTCGCCGGAGACGTAGCCGTCTTCGACGAAGTCGAAGGTGTCGCGGAGGAGGGTTTGCAGGAAGAAAGAGTTCGAGCAGCTAGGCACGCCATTCACGGCGTTATAGGAGCACATGACGCTATGGACTTTGGCGTCTCGGGAGGCGACGAGGAATTGTGGAGTGTAGTATTCGGCCAGGTCTTGCTGGGTGATTTGCATGTCGTTGCCGAGACGCGAATGGTTGCCCCAGTTCTCGATATCGTATCCAGCGTAGTGCTTGGCTGTCGCGATGAGCTTGAGTGGGCTGGCATCGACGCCGCCTTGTATGCCTGTGATGTACTCGTATGCGTACGTGGAGGCTAAGCAGTAAGCGTCTTCACCGGGGGTTTCCTGGCCCCGACCCCAGACCGGGTGTCGGAAGGTGTTGATGTTCGGGGAGTAGACGTCCAGTCCATAGCGGCCGGCATTCATAAAGGCACGTCCCTGCGTCGAGATAATCGTGGCAATCTGGTGAATCAAGGTGCGATTAAGAGCAGCCATCGTTGAGATGGGCTGCGGGAAGGATGTAGACCAGCTGAAGTCGCCGGCATCGCTGAAATCAGCGTGGGCGACGCCGTGAAGGGCTTCATTCCACACCTGATATGCAGGCAGTCCGATTCTCGGAGCACCATGGCCGGTGTTGGCAGTGTTGTTCACAAGCTCGTCGAAGGTCAGAAGGGAGACGAGGGCGGCAGCTCGATCATGGGGGGTTGCGGAAGTATCGCAGACCAGTGTCTTGCTCAAGGGACCGCTTTCACAGTCCGGAAAGGATGTGCCACCCTTCTCCAGACATTCAGGGAAGAGATCTGGATTGGCTTGAGTGTTGTAGTCGACATAGCTTTGGTTCGCTTGACTAAGAGCAGTCGGCAACAAGGCCGCGAGCACGGCGACAATGGACGCTGCGCCAGGCATCATGGCAATTGTCTATGGCACAGTGCTGCCCCTGCAGTTTGAGCTTGTATCCCGGCATTGGACTCGGATTTATAGCCATCGGCAATTGCATTCTTCATGGCAAGTAGAACGAGCCGTGTTCCGGAACCTGTGTACGTCATGTATCTCTGGGTAAAAAAGTCGGCATCTCCAAGGCCTTCACCTCCACCCCCACAGGTCTATGAAGCCCGAATGAAGAAAGTCCCGCAGTCGATCATCACCTCCGACGCGGGGATATTCCGATCGATGCACCACCCCCCAATCCTTTTAGCCTGAATTGTAGAATCCGAACCATACCGGCATAAAGATCAATTGGAAAGCCGAGTTATAGGTAGAAATCTATGCAAGACTGCACAACTGTCGGGTGGTGCTGATGAGTTGGCAATGTTTTGTCTCTCCTCTTTAGCCTGAAAGGATACAAAGGCAGTGCATTTCCAGAGCAAACTCGCGCAGTAAAAGTACCCCCATATGTGGACTGATTTTATTTCGCACGTAGTGCCGTCTCGGGTAATAGGAATCATTCGATGTTGTGCAATTCAATTCCAGCCTAATGTCGGCAACTATAAGCTCACATTTCCTCTATCATTGATCATGGAATCTCTTCCACAGTAGACGGAACTCGTGGGTGAAAACTAGTCGCGGATGCTGGTCAGCGACCCCGCAGTAGGCCGGATGGTGCACGTGTTGCTTTTATACAGCCTCCTGATATAGATGTTCTTATTCAATGCAGATACTGCTTGCAAAACTTCGGGGCCATTCCCCACGGCATATCCGAGTAGGTGTGGGGAACTGATTCTATATGCAACGATTAGGTGTTCTAGAACTGGGTATGAAATGAGCCATGGCGAGAGGATCATTTCTAAGCACAATTTCTAGGATCAGTTCTGGTACTTTTGAGTCAGTTGTCCATTGGTAACCCATTTTTAGGTCTAGAATCTAGATCCTATATGCCACGAGTACTGACAGTCGTTCAGGCTTGAGCACAGTCTCTCGTGCTCACACATAAGAAGTTCACAATGAATAAAGGCTATAGAGTGCCTCTATCAAAGATTCAGAAGAGGAAAGGTCCAAGAGAGCAGTCGTGAAAAATAAGGCATGAGGGAGAAGTATGTAAAAATTTCTGGGACCAAGCTATAGATCAGACGTTTGTAGACCATTATCAAGGACCCACTAGGACAGTTTGGTCCTGAATCACTGGACTAATTGACCTGTACCTCAGTGTTACGTCTCTTGTATAGGTTGAGCACACAACGAACTATTATGGCAATGACATCTTGGGTTGGGGCACCGTGCAGTCGCAGATCTCATTAATGCAAATTGGTGTCTAAGTGTGGAGGGACTAAGACTCTAAGAGAGACGATTCCAAGCTTTGTCATTGTCATTTGGTTTTGTTTTTTAAAAAAAAAAAAAATAATAATAAGAAGGAATAAATGTGAATAAACAATAACACCTTTCAAACAAGAGGAGCCAAAAAATGAAACACAAAAAAGAAATGAGCCCCACCCGATTTGAACGGATAACCTTTTGATCTGGAGTCAAACGCGCTACCGTTGCGCCAGAGGCCCTCGATATGTGCAAATGTTGGTTTCGATGTATTTTGTTACGATGATAGCGAAGGGAGACAACTCAGAAGGGGAAATAAGCCCTAAGTATGAACGCAAACGGACACGATTCTAATATAGAGTCACAGGTGAATTGAGGTGATAGTAAGAAATTGATGATCCTGAAATATGTAAATGTATGAATTAATTAAAGTGTGAGACTCTGAGTAAATACTAAATGATTACTCGGAGAGCGAGTCTTATACCAGAGCACCTGCCCGACAAGCTGAAGCTTGTGTCTTTGGAATTTCATTGTATAAGAGGCTAAGAACAAAAAAATAAAATGCAAAAAAGAATTGAGCCCCACCCGATTTGAACGGATAACCTTTTGATCTGGAGTCAAACGCGCTACCGTTGCGCCAGAGGCCCCTTTCGGTGGCAAATGGCTCCTATTTTTGACATAGGGAGGGTGGGCAAAGCCACAGGAATGAATGCAAAGAAAAGTGCGTGGTTAGGTAGAATCCAATATCCCCGTGGTTTTAATAGTGGCTAGGTAAATTATAATAGACAGCTGGTAAGACAAGTCTTAGATTATCCATAGAAGGAGATCACGAAGAAGAAAGGGTTTAAAAAGACTCAATGACGCTGTTTCAATTTTTGAATTTCAGCAATGAACGTTGTAAGGGCTACCGAGCCAGCGACGCAGCGTCTACGGGCTACGGGCAACGAATTATGTTACACAGGGTGTAGGAATATTAAATTTACATATCTGAGGTCCGTACTAAGTATAATATAAATAACATCAGTATCACCATGTCAAAAAGAATAGATTCACGTAAGGTAGCCAGGAGTTGAGGAAGTGAAAGAGCAAGGTATAGGTATATCATAAGGTATCAAAGGTCACGACATCTCGCGATATCTCGTGCCGCCCCCTAGATAACTCGGTTATCTGGCCCCACCCGGCTGTCTGACCCCGATATAATTGCGATTATATCAGGGTCAGGCCGGTGGCCATGAAATCTTGGCAGTTATTTTAGCTTTGTTACGCTGAATATGGTTAACGATCTAATATATATATATATATTAGTAAAATATATGTAAATTAATTCCGCCTTATTATTACTTTTTTATTCAATTCAGCCTATCCCTCTACTCTATCTCTTTTCCCTTTCCCTTTCCCTTTCCCTTTCCCTTTCCCTCTCCCTTTCGCAGAAGCTGATAGAGCTTGTTTAGTGAGAGCCTTCCTCTTTTTTGTACGAGCTCTATCTCTTCAACTGCAGTATTCAACGGTGTCCCGCTGCGGTGCCTTGAATAGATCTTATTAATAATCACTTTCTGCCGACTAAATATAACGCGCTCACTCTGTAAAGGGCGCCAGGAGGCACTGTATGTTTCCTTTAAAAATTGGACAGATGGATTGCCGCCAATCCTGCAAGTCTATTCCCTCTAAAGATCTGGTACTGTCTCAATCGTACGAGACAAAAGATAGATTGGAGCAGGCTGGAAGGGCAGAAGAGGCTGAGAATGGGAAAAAGAAAGCTGTGGAAGAGGAGATATACTATATCTATTTATCGCTGCCAGTGGCGGAGTCTGATAAGGATCTGTAGATGCTGGGACTGGCATATCCAATACCCGTACAGTAAAGGTTATACGGCCCGTTATAATATTATCAAGATAGTTACTTATCTCCTGTAGCTGTCTCTGGGTTTTGCTGCCCTATTCAGCCATAACCTGGCTAATATCTTGTTGTACAATATTAAGCCGTTGGGCGATTGCTGGGAGTGCTTGTTAAAGTTGGATCTTGTTAGGGGTCTCAGTGTTTGATAATAAGCCTTGTATCTGCTGTATAAACTCTTAATAATCCTTCCGTGCAAAGACTGGGTCTTTCCAGATAAGGTACTGTGGGAACTACTCACGTAGAAGAATAGAATCTTGTAGAAGAATTGTACGAAGTTAATTTAATAGTTATAGAAATCCCTGAGCAGCCATATTATTACGGTCTTCCTTCTCTTCCTTTTCTTTTTCATGCCTGTTTTTCTCAGCTTGAGACCTTTTATTATTGTTGAATAATTTGAACTAATCAAGCCATTTATCAATCCAGGGCCAAACTGTCTGTATAAGTGATTTAGATGGTAATATCTTTGCTCTAGGTAGGTAGTAATTCTCTTAATTCGAAGGGTCAAAGCCTGCTATTGTACGCAGAAACTTTTAAGGTAGATAAGTAAAATAGCAGTTTAATAAAGTATCTATATTCTATTATCCAGTACGGCGGATCTGTTCTTCTCCTATTTCTTATAATTCAGTTTGTCTGGCTCCCTGGGACCGGCCAACATGGGTTTTTCTTTGGGTAGTTATATTAATTGCGGTAAACACGCGGTTGATCTATTCTAATTGGATTTTGTATGAGATCGGCTTATCTCTACAAGATATTCCCCGAAGTAGGTATAGACTATACCATTGTTAACAATGTTTAAAATGAGGTAGAGATTCCCGTGCAATATTCTAACAGTAAAATAAATAAAATGCTGTCTGGCCTATGGTGCAGAGTAATGGGTTACGATGGTGCATTATTTCTATATATTCCAGCCGTCTAAATAGGTTCATTTTCCCATTATTCATAATCATGATCATTGGCCAACATAGGGTAGGGTCTTTGTAGAATAGGAAGATAGTAAATAGATCTGTAAATTTAAGATTCCGGCGTGATTCGCTCTGTAAAAGTATATTATAGCTTAGAAGAAAATCCACTACTGTATAAAGATAGGATTCTGCTGTCTGTGGCTTTCTGTACTTCTCCTTTTATATTATCTAGCCCTGCTAGTAGAACTGTATAAGCTCAATTATTTTATTATAATTATATCTATCCTGTATAGTACCTGCTGTATAATCTAAGAGCTGTTTCCGCTTTCTTATATTCTTACGGTGTGTATAACTGGATAAGAGACCATTTAAAGCATTACCTCGTGGATTAGGATGAGGATTCTCACTATAGTTCTTTTGAAAAGACCAGAGATTAACAATAGCTGCAACATAGCCTTGTATAGAGCTGATTCCCAGAGTCTACTTAATATACTTTTTATCTGCAGCTGCAGCAGCCGTTGTGTGGTTTTTTTAGATATTGTAATGGACGGATTTACCGATTAATTACCTCAGTTTCCAAAAAATAGATTAACTTCTTTTCAGTAACCTGGGCTCCGTCCGGAAATCCCTGGCGTACACAGAATTCCTACAGAATAGAGTTAAAACTTGAGGCATTGTAGGTATTACACATTATAAAAAGGATACTTAACTTACCCGCTATTCTTTTTGTCTTGGTTGATATGCCTTTTTAGTATTTTTAGGACAGCTAGATCAGGTGAGATGTAGAGCTCATTTATTACATAAATCAAGACACTCCTCAAGCTCCATCTCCTGCATCTCTAGATCCTCATATATCTCTGGGTCCTCGTGCGCGTGCAGAGATACACCAGATAGTGTTAACTCCGCTGCTAGGCTTGGTGTACAGTCTTTTACTGGATCCATGATCTAAGAGAATCTCAGTAAAAAGATAATATTTGTATAAAGAGCAAATTAAGTCATCTTCTAAGCTTCTTAGTATTCAAAAAGGAGTGGTTTTTATTTCTAGAGCGGCGCGCTGACGCGCGCGGGCATGCAAGTTATACCTAGAAAAGTTATTGGTGGCTTGGCGGTTTCGCCATAGTATCGCGTGACATCACGCCGCGCGGGTGACCCCCATATAAGTATTAGATATTCGTACTCAAGTTAGGGAAGATAACAGGAAGTTATGAAAAGGTAGGGTTCATGGAAATCAGAGCGTATAAGATCTGAACTAAGTTATATCCATTAGAGGGGAGCCGTTAAGGATTGAACCAATTTTCCAAATGTTAAGACTGAACTGAGTGGGTGCAGCATTTTGGGTGTCTACTAAGGCCGGGTGGAGGCAAAAACAACAACAACAAAAAAAAAAGAACCAAAAAAGAAGGTGTGAGCCCCACCCGATTTGAACGGATAACCTTTTGATCTGGAGTCAAACGCGCTACCGTTGCGCCAGAGGCCCAGTGGTTGAGGAATTTATTTTGTACAGGTACTTAAAAATGGCACTAGTTACTTTACAGAAGAGCAACGTCGACTTAGTATCAATCACCTCAAGAACATAACCCCCCATATTCCCAACTTTTTACTATTTTCTAGGCTATTATTCTGTAAATTCTTTTCTTAGTCGCATTGAATCTTTTATCTCATACCAATGCCTTGATCCAAAGAGAATCATGCAGAAGGAAATATACCAATGCTTGGCATTGGCACTTCTCAATCAGAACACATAAGAACTGATGGACCCCTGGGATAGTAACTTGGTTTGGAAGCTGTCATATGTTAGCAGGGGATAAGTATACACGAAGTTATCTCGCGTTATTTGGCGATCGGCTACTCTGTCACTTCCTATACTAGCGCTGTCCGGTTTAATTGGTGGGTCCTCATGAACTATATATCTTCATTAAAGCGAATCGTACACCTATCCCTCTAACTCCGTCTTGTCAAACAAAATGCTTTTTTGTGATATTTTGGGTATCTCAGTATTTATTCCTCCTTCACAAGGACGCCTCTGTATCTCATCTTGCCATCCCTAAGAGTCTGCATGGCCTCCTCAATACCCTCCGCGGTCAACGGGAATGTCATGATCGTGGGCACGATCTTATGCCTAGCCACAAACTCCAGAAGAGTGCGAATGCCCTTCCGAGAAGCAACCAGAGATCCCTGGATACGGACTCCCTTGAAGAGAACGTCTAGCATGGGAACAGGGGCGGGCTCAAATGCGACCGTCAAGGGGTAGATGCTACCGTTGGTGTCCATGAGAGGCATGAGACTGCTGGGAGTTAGCAAAGACCTGGAAGCAACTCTAGACGGATCTAAGAACTGGCTAGGTTCTGCCCGAGCCAAGACCTGGGAGGGTAACTTACGATGGATAGCTAACGGAACCACTTCCACACAGTAACAGGTGCTTAACTGGCTTGAAATCCTTGATAGGCTCGTCGGAACGGAAAACATGATACTCGGAGGCCCCATACTCCATAGCCTCTGCTCTCTTGGACTCCGAGCTAGACAGAACGACAACCTCACAACCCAAGGCAACCGCAAGCTTGATAGCAATATGGCCGAGGCCACCAATGCCCATAATCGCAACGCGGTCGGTCGAGCGAATACCAAACTCAGTCAGGACAGTCCAGACAGTAGCACCGGCACACATGAGAGGGGCAGCGTCAACCGAGCTGACCTCCTCGGGGATAGGGTAGACACAGTTAACGTCCCAGACGGCACCATAACTGAAGGTACCGTTGTCGAAATCGTGGAAGCCATATTGCTTCTGGTTGCGGCAGAATTGGTCCCAGCCTAGGCTTTATTAGATGTCTGCACTAATCGAGGTAGAAGCATACCCACTTACCCGTCTCACAGTTATCGCAGGATGTGCAGATGCTATGTGTATATCCAAATCCCACACGGTCTCCCACCTTCACCGCGGCAACACCGGGTCCAAGAGCCTTGATGATACCGATACCCTCGTGTCCAAGCACCTGGCCTGACTTCAGGTAGTGTTCGTCTGTCCCGCAAAGGCCAGAATGAGTGGTCTCAATGTACACTTCGTTGTATTCCAGAGTGCGCGTTGTCTTATCGGCAACAATTTTGCCCTCGGGGGAGCCACGGAAGACATCGAATGTGATGCTCATACTGGCTATGGCTATTAGATGATTGTCTCTTGGGAAATGTGGTATCTAGAAAAGTTGATAGAGAAAGGCAAGCACGTATAAATATTTCAAACTCCCTTATATACATTGAGTTGCGTAAGTCCAGGAAAACCGTTGGATCCCACATCTTGATCCGGAAAGCAAAGGCCGAGAGCCCTAATTTAGTATACTGCCCCGTGCGATTCTTCAGGTGTAGTGGATACGGAGCCATATGGAAATGAAGGAATGTTAGCCCCGTGGGTTCCGATCCACGGAAAAGTGGATAGAGCCCGCCTTTCTGGAAAGCCACTAGACCCGATCTTGGTAAATTTCTGTAAAGCCCTATCCACTCGAACCAACGAAGAAAAGCATACAAAAGTCTCCGAAAAACATCTCCAACGGAAGAACTGAAAGCCCGTCGGCGGTTTGTTAGCTAGTTTACTCCGTACAGTTGTTGTGGCCTCTTGAAAGTCTCCGAGTGCTTCGGGCCGTTGAGCATGTTGTCACGCTTGTCTCAGGCAAAGTGTCACCCGGGATTTGAACGTTAGTTAGATCAGATAAAACTTTTAGAAACTAGACCAGATTTAGAAGCTAATGGGCGCAGTGATGTGTGTGTTGCTTGGAATACGACATTTACTAACTGAGAGACCCAAGCAGCATTCCCGTAAGACCCAGGTAAGCTTGGGGGATTGATATGGCGGTTCAATCCTCGACCGTTGAAGATGACAATGAAGAAGAAGAACTTGTCAGATTCGTATTCTAACTGAGACATAATGAAAACAATAAGTTAAACCCTTGAATATAGCGTCTTAGGGAAACGCGCAGTCAAAATTTTGCGGTATCAAATGTGGAGAAACTTTTGCCTACTCCCCCGGTAAGTCACCATAGGGTTAATTATAAGCTAGCAAGGCAATTAAAGCAATAAATCAAAAATATTCATCGGAAAAACAACTTCGGAAAGCAAATACCCTTGAAGGGATTTTTGTTACTGAACGCCGAAATATGGACTTCGCACAGTAACAGCCCAATCGTGTGTAGACACCAAATCCAGAGGACGTGAAGACATCTAATCGAGCAGAGCCAAAGCAAGAAGGCACCTCGCTCCTCAGTTGATACTCCCACGATGCCAGGCAACATAAATAATAAACCTGTTGCAATAAAATGCCGACGTAGGCTTGCGGTAGTCCCGACCCCATTCAGTAGCTTTATTCCACATGTGAAGCCGGCCCTCCTCAATCCTGATAATCAACGTCTCCTGAAATTCAAGCAAGCTGTATCTTCGTAGCATTATAAGGGTGATCATTATCTCGTTGTAATAGTTGTGTGCAAAACCAGCTAGCTTTGCCTCAAAGTGACCGCTGCGATCCTTCCAGGCTAGGATACTGAAGTAAATGAACTCCGGGGTCGGATTCGGTAATGAAAACGGTAGCTCTAGCTCTCCTCGGTTCACAAATGTCCGGAGAATGCCATGATGCGCATTTCCAACTCGGTGCCATGTTAATGTTGATATTTGGCTAGAGACATAATAGAGCTCGCGTGGCGTCAAATCCTCGCCAAGGGGACGGGCATAGCAGAGCTGACGAAGCAGTCCAAAGATAGCCCCTTGAAAAGGGTGGCCAATAGGAAGCTTAAGAGCCTCATAGTTTCGAGAAATTGAGGTCATTGCAATAAAATAAGAAGCATTGCTGTAGTTAATTTTAGACATACGCTTTGGGAGAGGGGGCACAGGCCTGATATATGGATCTTAAGTTCTTCACCCCTTTCCTGAGTGTACTACAACTTTCCATCCACCTAGAAGGCTAGAACATTTGAGTAGTTTTTGCCCAGGCCGTATTGCATAACCTGGGTTGGCGAACTGAGACCTATTACCGAGCACCCTACCTAATTTGAGTGACACGGTTCATTCCGTGGCGTGAATCGTGCTCGATATCAAGGAAGGACGGCCCCCCGGGCGTTGGATCTCATTATTTATTGATCGTGGTGTTACATGTTTTGACAACCTTTAATTTCTCTAGACGTCCCGTAAAGCCATCCACAAACTAAATCAGCCAACCGCTTAAGGGACTTTTGCGGTAATGGCGGAGAGAGGAGGTGCTATAGAGAGCTGTGTTAATCTTGGTTCGGCTTATTAACGATCTAGTCAACTCGGTAGCTTAAACTGGAGTAGTGACTGTCTGCTGTTACTTGATGGAAAGTGGACTGGTGATATGGTTTGTTTCGGGATCAACGAAGATGTTATCGAGATGTAGATCTGGGTGCGAAATTGTGTTTGGCTGCCCATCATAGCCTGATGTAAGGTATGGAGCGACAGCCACGTAGCGACTCAGAACGGATATGTAGTCGCTTGGTGTTTCCAGATCGCCCAGTGACCGGTGGACATTTATTCTTCGTGTTTGTCGAGTCAGCTGAGGGCAATCAAGGGGATCTAAAGGCAGAGGGTGACGGCAGCAACATGAATCATTGGGGCACTATTATCCGAACTATTACATTGCGACATATAAGAAATACTATGCTGAATGAGAAACTGAAAACTGACAAATATCTGCTGGAGATGATTTTGAATAGCAGGTTGATCTCATAAGTTAGTCATGGAGGCACCTATTGTAGACTGGTTCGCTTCCTTCAGTAAGTATTCGAAAGAAATATTTATTGTTGAAGCCCTGGCACAGCGTTCAAGATATACTGTATGCCAAGGCCAAAGGATTAAGAAGAGAAAGAAGGAGTCAGTTATAGAGATGGCCAATGGCCATAGCTGGTGCGGTTATGTATAGTTCAAACATACGCCATGTCTGTGAACACCTGGACAATCAAGGTCCGGCTAGCTAGATAGAGTCAAACTACTACCGGGCATTTATACATGAATGTACCTGGTGATCATTGCGTATGTACACATAGCAGCAAGGAATTGGTAGGTTTGAAGCGAATTCATGTTTGTATCCAATTCCAAAATAATGCTGCATCTCTGGCTACATGTCATTCATGAGCAGGGCAACCAGTTAGGGCTTAGGAACGCAAATTGCTGCCGCAATAAATAACGATAATTTTCGGTTACTTACTATAACGGCACAAGTTCCGAAATCTTCCAGCTCAAGTAAAAGCCACATGGGACTTGTGAAAAGCTGAGAACAGCCATGACCAAACCTCAGAAATTTTTTGTTTTTCTATGTGCCCTTGCAATCGCATAAGTACCTTGATGTAGTCGTGTCCATACAAAGGGTTATAGTCGTTTGCTATGAAAACTCTCTACGCACAGGAATATATGAACTTCGATTGAAATTTACTCTACTGGCCAACGTTGTTCTCACGTAAGAGGTAAGACGTCTCGAGTCAGAAGGGGTATGTGCATATGATATTGTATTTTAGTAATGGCGCTTTGCAAGCATGATGCTTCACTTTTCTGTCCTCGAAGGCTTCCCTGCCCCCCCTGTTTTCACCTCCTTCTCGAGCGTATCCAGCGCTTGTCTGTATCTCGATTTGACATCCTTCATATTGTCAAGCTTCATGGCTACCTTTTGTACTTTAGTAGACCTGGTAATCCTATTGTCAGATGTATGGGTGATTTCCTTCATGAACCACCGGCCTTCCCGGTGGGCAACAAGAGTCCAGGCAGAACCCTCCCTGCCCGCTCGTGCGGTACGACCAACACGGTGCACGTAGGTCGTAATGCTGGTTGGGACATCATAGTTGACAACATGAGTCAAGGATTGTAAGTCAAGGCCACGAGATGCCCGGTCGGTAGCAATGATGATTGAGATTTTCCCTTGGCGGTACGCAGTGAGCGTTTTCCGGGATGCTGATGACTTATTCGACTTGATGATCGTCCCAATCTCGTTGGCCAAGGATGGATCAAGCAAGGCAAGTAAGCGCGAAAGTCGCGAGGCGGATTCGGATGACTTGGTAAAGATCAAAACAGAGGCTCGCGGGCGACCATGATCTGCTTTGACGTCCACTGGCACTTCATCTTCAGATGCTGAGCTTTCATCACTCGAAGTATCGGATTCTGAATCTTCTGAGCTCGATTCGTCAGAGCTAGAGGTGTCAGAGTCAGAATCAGAGCTATCTGAATCAGAGATCGAGTCTGAGTCCTCAGAGCTAGATTCTTCAGAACTTGAATCCTCCGAACTAGTATCATCTGATTCGGACGTATTTGTGATAGCACGCTTTGTGTTCCTGTTGACACCCACCTTAATGTGCGACAGAAGGAGACGCAAGAGATATAGTGGTTTCTGTGACCCGTCGCCAACCGAGAGAGAGTACTCCTGCAGTCTAGGCGGCAGAGTGAACTGATCGCCAGCGCGATCATAAACGCCACTATCGTCTTCCTGAGATGTGGCTTGTTCAGCCGAACCAACAATAACAAGCTTAGGATTCGAAAGCCGTAGAGAGTTCAGCTTCGAGATATCCTTTGTCATGGTAGCACTGAGGATCACTTTTCTCGGGTCTTTGGTTTGTATAGGAAGCCCAAGATTGGCGAGGAACTTCCCGCTAAATCCAAAAGCTCCTGGGCCTTTTCTCGCGTCCAACGAGTTAATTACAACATCAACCCACTCCTGGAAGCTTTCATTGAGCAGTCGATCGGCCTCATCAATGACGAGCCATTCAAGATGCTTCAGGGTGAATCCTTTGGTATACCGGATGTGGTCGACAAGACGACCTGGGGTACAAATTAAAATATCAACATTGGGCTCTGCCTTGCGAATATAGCCCGGTAACGATTCGCTCTGATCTCCTGCATCTGAGATATAGTCTTGTAGACTAAAGTTCATCCAGTCATTGTCCTTTAATTTGTCTTGTTGTCGCAGTTTGAAATTCTCTGGGCCGTAGACTTCGTCAACACGCATTAATGAACGCTGCTCTTCTTTGATGGCCACATTTCCCACCGCGGATGCGACACGAAGTCCAGACCCGGCAGCGCAAAGCTCGCAGGCTTCACGAGCCTGCTTGACTAATTCTCTTGTAGGCACGACGATAAGGCCTCTTAGCCTAGGAGAAGGGGCTTGTTCTAGTGCCGTAACCAAGGGTAGGACGTATGACAATGTCTTTCCCGAACCGGTGGCCGCTGAGATACATATATCTCCCGGGTGATTCCTAGATCCCTGCAACAGTAATGGGATCACAGTGGACTGGACGGCAAACGCCTCCTTGTACCCGTTGTTTTCAAGAATGCGTAGCACGTTCTCCTCGATCCCTAGGCTTGAAAACGGGGTTCTTTCTTCAGTAGAAGTCCGTAAGGGGTTGGCAAGCCACGATGGAAGGGAGGAATAGCTTGGCTTCTCATCCTGTTCGGGAGCCGCCTCTGGCTGAGGCAACGGCTCCAGGCCCTGAGCTATAACTGGTTCTGCAGTTATAGGCCCGGGCTCTTTCTCAACATCTTCTTCGCCAGATTTCGCCTTTGCCGACTCTGTCGCTTTAACTGCCTTTTCAAATTTAGACAAGATTCCCGAATATTTGTTCTTTTGCGGCTTTGCATCATCTTCCTCCTCCGACATGCCAACATCCTTCGAATTCAAGTGTTTCTTCACCTTGCGTTCCTGGCCATTGTCCGGTTCTTCTAGATCTGTAGCATCCTCAGACGAATCAGGGTCGACTCGTGAGTTTTGTCGTTTATCCTTCTTTGATTTCTTTGTTGTTTTATCCCTGCTGCCATTTTGACTTGCAGAACCCTTTTTGCGGCTGACCGGCGAGACAGCACTCTCTTTCTGGGGCGATTCTTCTTGAACACTACCACTGGTAGCTGAGTCGGATTTTCGTTTCTTTTTCTGACTCTCTTTAGGTGGTGCAGGGGTGGGCGAAGGGCTTTGGGTTTTCTTCGGCTTCTTGGTCGGTGTTGGGGTCGAGGTAGTGACGGGGCCATCAGGATCTCTCTTCCTCTTGTGGGATTTCTTCGCACTCAAAGGAGTCGATGAACGGTTCTTCGAAGAGACATCATGCGCAGAGCGGTCACCGGCCATTATCAAGCGTATATGCGCACCACCAGCGCAAAATGGCGTCGACCGACAGTACTTTCCAATGTTATGAAGAGATTCTCCGAAATATTTCTTTCTAGCGGGGATTATCCTGCCGCAGAATTATTACACCGCCCATTATACCGCCAAAATCCTGACCATTCGCGAAAGAACATTGGTGGATCTGCTCCAGCGCAATCAACCACATGCTCAAGAGATGGCGGTTATACCCCTGGATATAACCGCATGCTATTCTTGAACTCCCCAAGTTCGGACATGGACAGACTAGTGGGCTATGATCCATTGATACTTCCGGGGCTTCTAAGCTAGAAGAGTAGCCAACATGCCTTACAACATTGCGTGAGCTTTCTGTCACCTCCTCTGCGCCAGGCGATCTTATCTAACAGCTTTCTGCATAGTATGGTCAGTGACTTTTTCTTCCCACAACCAGGTGGGATTGAAAGTCACATTTACCAGTTATCGACCGTAAGGAATTCTGCTGTCTTTGTCCGGATGGATACTCATCGGCCCTCAGAAGCTCATCGACCGTGGCCATAAAGTAATTATCATTACCCATGCGTACAAGGGTCGCACGGGAGTTCGATATCTTACAAATGGCCTCAAAGTGTATCATGTCCCTTTTCTCGTCATATACCGTGAATCGACTATGCCAACTGTTTTTTCATTCTTTCCCATATTTCGCAATATTGTCATCCGCGAACAGATTCAGATTGTTCATGGACACGCAAGTTTGAGCAGCTTCTGCCATGAAGCAATCCTGCATGCCCGGACGATGGGTCTACGGACAGTCTTTACCGATCATTCGTTATTTGGATTCGCCGACGCTAGTTCAATTCTTACCAATAAACTGCTCAAATTTACGCTGAGTGATGTGGACCATGTCATTTGTGTCAGTCATACATGGTAAGAACAAGCGGCTGGGATGTCAAGAGTTGACGGGTGACCCCGCGATAATCCTTGTTGAGACCAATGGCACAGGAACAGAACTCGGAGAATCATATGCTGACTTCGCGGCATAGTAAAGAGAATACGGTTCTTCGAGCATCCTTAGACCCGCTAATGGTCTCTGTAATCCCTAATGCGGTTGTAGCGGAAAACTTCCAACCCCTAGAGCAAGGGGGGCCGCCGAGCTCCATTGGACCGAATGATATCATCACTATCGTCGTGATCTCGCGCCTCTTTTATAACAAAGGAACTGATCTGTTGATCGCTACGATTCCGAGAATCCTTTCGTCCCATCCGAATGTGCGGTTCATCATTGCCGGCTCAGGGCCTAAGGCTATCGACCTAGAGCAAATGTTAGAACGCAATGTACTTCAAGACAAAGTAGAAATGCTGGGCCCTGTTCGTCACGAAGAAGTTCGAGATGTCATGGTCCGAGGCCACATCTATCTACATCCAAGTTTAACCGAGGCCTTCGGGACAGTTCTCGTAGAAGCCGCTAGCTGCGGCCTCTATGTGGTGTGTACGCGGGTTGGTGGTATTCCCGAAGTGCTCCCCCAGCATATGACCACTTTTGCCAAGCCAGAAGAAGATGATCTTGTCATGGCTACTAGCAAAGCCATCGCCGCGTTGCGCTCCAATAAAGTGAGGACTGATCGATTTCATGATCAGGTGAAGATGATGTACTCCTGGACCGACGTGGCACAGCGCACAGAGCGTGTGTACAAGGGTATCCAAGGCGACATAAGTCCTGAAGAGTTTTACGGTTATTATCCCGGCCAAGGTTGGGAAGCGAGTGGCGATAGGGTACGGAGCTTTGCCCTTATTGACCGACTCAAACGCTACTACGGTTGCGGGGTGTGGGCAGGCAAGCTGTTTTGCCTTTGTGTGGTCATTGATGTCTTAATCTACGTCTTTTTAGAGATGTGGTTCCCCCGGGTGAATATCGATATTGCTCGCAGTTGGCCAAAGAAGCTGAAACAGAAGGAAGTAGCCGATTCAACTGGAAATGGCCCAGATCGCGTCAGCTCAACTACTTGACTCAATATCACCTTTGTTACGATTCCTTTGCGCGACATGTGGTTTGCAATGTCCATTTTAATTCGCTCAGCTTAACACCGTGATACCCGTTCTCGTCATAGTCTATAGTACATAATATAAGACATTCAATCAGATGGTCGTGTCTAAGACTAGAATCTCTGTCTCTGAGTCTGAGGCTCGTATTTCCATTCCGCGTCTAGCGTCTCCGCAGACTCAGGGTCTCTGTCTTCAGCACCCAATGCACCCTTGTCCCCTCGCTGGCCTCTCTGCGCTTCATCGCGCTCAAATCCAGGTACCTTACTGGCGCTAATACTCTCGAGGCCGCTACCAGGGTTCTTCCTGTGCTGTTGTCCGTCATGGCGAAGTTCTGCACTCGTCTGGCCACTTCCAGGGTGACCTAGACCGGTGTGCACGTCCTGGGATGTAGCTCCCGACAAAGTCTGCTCCGCCGTCGTTTTTACAGACTCGTTCCCGTGAGATTGCTCAACATTGGGATTCTGAGCCTGGCTTCCCACCTCCGATTGTGGGTTGGGAGTGTAAGAGTTGCTAGCGGGGGCAGTTCCAGGAGGATATGTCTGTGCGTGGAATTCAGGGGCATAGTCCTTGGGAGAGACCTTGCGGCCAGGTTGATGCTATTTTGAAAAGTTAGTCAATGACCTTTTGAAGATATCAAGTTCAGATGCACATACACCCTTGTCTGTGAGAGGTTGGGAGTTGCCAGCGCTAGGATGGAAACCCTGCTTAGGGTTATTATCAGAGTGGATCTTGTCGAGTGTGGCCATGATGAAAATTTCTAGGTGTTATCTTTGAAAAAACAATATGGAGAGGTAAAGATCTTGCAGTGATTGCTTCATTTGCTCTAGAGTAAAGGTTTGTATAGCTGACACGCTCTTTTTTTATAACCTATCGCATAGGCAGATACAAATTATTCGTTACATGCCAGCAACCCTGTGACGTCAAAGCTGATGGCAGTTGACTTCATACTTAACACACTACCGTCGAGATTCAAACAAGAGTCCTTTCTTGGAAATTAAAATTATGAAAATATTACGTCGTTATGCTCAACACGGTGGGCTCAATGTGGAGATGATCCGTGGGGCTATGGCAATGAAACTGCTTACTTGGACCTCAGTTCTCTGCTTATGACTTCATCGGATGTTTCAGCAGCCTGGTAGACATTGACTTTGTGGAACTTGAACGTTATGCCTTCACTGAAAATTATATTCCATGCAGAGCATCTAGAATACGAAGAAAATGACAATTAAACTAAGGTATCTTTGCGTGTGAACAAAACCCCCCTGCGCCGTTAATAAAACCCCATTCTTATCAGATTTAATCTCACGGGCCCCATACGAAATCTAGAGGCACCTGTGCCTGACCGTCTCGCGAATTCAGCCAGGTATGGGAGGCGATCTCAACCCCGGTCTCACATAGAGCTCCCCCGTGTTTAGCGTAGTGTATCACTTCATGATCGGAGGCCGTCCCTCTTTATTCCATTTGACTCGGGTTTGAACCCACTCCACAGCTTCCTGGACTCCCGAGCCTAGGAGCGCACTGACCGGTAAGACGCGACTGTCACGCATGGCCCCTCCAGATTCTCCCTCGAAGACCTTGCGCACAAACCCCTCCTTGATACGAACGACTTCCACCGAATCTTCTCGGTCTTGTTTGTTTGCTAGGACCAAGATTGGTACACCCGCCACATCCGAGTTCTTTAAGACGGATTCTAAGACTTCACGACATTCGTCGAGCCGACCGAAGTCGCTCCCAGGTGCATTGATGCCGACTGTCTGCTCGGTGAATGCATCCGAGTTGCTGCCCGAAGGACCCGACGCAGAGCTGGATCGCCGATTCGAAGGGAGCCGGGCAATATCTGGGTCTTGACCGACGTCGGTGCTGTCGACGACGAAGATGATCGCATGGCAGCTGGAGTAGTAGCTTTGCCATAGGTTTCTCATAGTTAATTGACCTCCAACATCCCAAATCTTCAGGTACATTTCCGGTAGGTTAATAGTTGCGACATTTTGGCCGACGGTAGGTACGGTTTTTCCAGGGTTCGGAGCAGGGGCGCCTTCGGGACGGGGTTGGTAGAGGGCCTTGATCTGCGAGAGGAGTGTAGTTTTGCCAGCATTATCTAGCCCAAGCAGGAGGACAGAGTATTCTACGCAGTAAACAGTCAGTAAACAGTACTGCGCCTGTCCTCGCGGCATGTCCTCTTACCCTCCTTGCTGGTGGCGTACATATACAACGACTTAGCTAGGTGGTACATCGTTGCGAGTCGGCGGAGGCCGAAGCCAACTCCTGGTATCAGAACGGGCGTAACGAGAGGCGGAATAATGGAATCATCGCAGCGCAAATTGCCTCTGATCCCCTGACCCTTGCACTTTTCTTTCTCTGGATTCCAGCGTCGCTCTGCCTCTGCTGACGATCATGGAACCAGCCGTTCTCCCGTCCAACGCGTCAGCCTTGTCTCCTTTCGGAAAGTAGGGCACAGGGTTTACCAGTCCACCACCCTATGCCCTAAATATCCTAGTACGGCTACCCCGCAGCCGGAGTGTTGCCGGCTTCATGATCATACATAGAATTCGGTATTGTTTTCTCCGGTGGGTTCCCTGGATGATTTCACCGAACAATCCTGTTACCATGGATGATGTATCTTTTCTCGCCCCCTAGTTGCAAAAAAAGTCACTTCTTGACCCTGGTTGAATGAGATTTATCTCAACTTTATCAAGATTCAGGGTGGGGATATTGTATTTTTGATTGATACGAGATGATGGCCCGCCGACTTGTCACCGGTCTAGGCGACTCGAACCAAGCTTAATCTCCATAATTCACCCCACGCCGCCGTTCGGACCATTATCGGGACAGGATTTCTAAGCTGAACCAGAGTTTTGTCAGCGAGCGGCTTTACTCTGCGATGCGCCTCTCACGCCATCTTCCTGCTGCAATTTCTGCCATCTCAGATGTAACATCTTTCGATGGCCAACCGGCTTCATGTCCTTCATAGGAAGGTAGTGGTGCCGTGATCATCGTCTAGACCCACTGACTGAAAGCACTGTCCCTCTGCCACTCTATCGCATGTCCCGTCGAGAATGCTCCGCGCTGACTGGGCGGCCGGAGGCTCACAAATTGCCTTCAATGGACACTGACACCATTATAATCGGTATGTCGCCATACTCCTTGAAGGCTATTTCTGCCAATGGGCGTCGTGACTGACCTGTAACCGCCGCAGGAAATGGGCCTTCGGCCATGATCCTGTCCTTTATCCTTCACGGTCACGTCCCATATTATTCCCCCAACCCTCCACACCCCGATCCTCTTCTCCATGCCAAGCTCAAAGATCACCCGGCGTTACTGGATGCCGATGTCGATGCTCTGACGGAGCATTTTGCCGCTTCCCGGCTGAGCTACTCCACTCAAGCTCTGCCGATCAATGTATTATTTGACACCCTCTTCCGCCCTAGTATAGATGTGGAAGAACTAGGAAGCATTTCAAATATCGAATGGCGATACGTGCCTGAAAAAGCAGTTCCTCATTTGGTGTTCGGGAATGCGCCACGGCCCGGTGGACAATGGACCGAAAATCTCGTCCCTGCGAGTTGGGACATTCAGACATTGAGCTATGCATCAATGTTATCTCTTCCGGGCTATTCCTTCGCGGAACATCACCGGAAAGTCACAGGCAAAGATCTGCCTGCTTTCACTCGACCCAGTAGACAGGAGACGGCGGAATATTTCCGAATGTATCCGGAAGCTGTGGGGATTGCAGATGTTTTCAAGAACAACGAAACCCTGGCTGGTATTTCCAGAACGGAGAGTGGCTTTTTTATCCAGTCACACAATATGCATTGCAAGAACTTGGTTCTAGCGAGCGGCATCTTTTCCGAAGTGATACAGCCTCGTCCGCTGCTCCAACCTCTCCTCTCGCTTCAACCAGTCCCGGATATCCCTCTTCTCATTATTGGGTCCGGGTTTTCGGCTGCAGATGTAATTATATCGGCACCAAAAGATCAGAGGATTATTCATGTATTCAAATGGGATCCCGAGTCCCGGCCCTCCCCCCTGCGGGGCTGCCACCAACAGGCCTACCCCGAGTATGCAGGGGTCTACCGTTTGATGAAACGAGCCGCTGTTGCGGCAACGCCAACCACACATAAGCGTCCTGCCAGAGTGAAGCGGGCAGCATCCAGCCCGTTTCTCGAAAGCCGTGCTTGGGATGATGTGTATGAAGGATATCCAAACACTGAAATCATCGGCGTGGATATGGAGAAAGATTTCGCTACGGTTACCTTCCGCCGGACTGATGGCACCACTTTCTCGCAACCGGTACGCGGTATGGTGTACGCGACTGGCCGCCGAGGCTCCCTTGGTTACCTGGACCGAGGACTCCTTTCCGAGATTGTGGAATGTGATGATAAAGGCGAAGTAAACCCAACGGTTTCTGGGCAGACCCTGCGAAACAAAGCATTTGATAGCATGGAAATTGCAGATAATATCTTTGCTGTTGGCAGTTTAACGGGTGACACTCTCATCCGGTTTGCACATGGTGGCTGTGTTCAAGCAGCAGGCAAACTGATCCGTACATTTACTGGGGAAAGCAATGCCAGGACTCAGACGGTGACCTCCAGTACCCGACCACAAGGGTCATCCCCAGGGTTAATGCAGGGCTTCGACGGCCACGATGTTTATGGAAACGGAATCCACAGGGTCCAACTCGATAAGATCGACAGTTGCCGAACGGAGTACCCTATGTCTGAGAAGTCGGGTTTACTTGGAAGCATATGGAAGGCGTTAACTGCAATCTGGTAAACGAAACCAGGTTCCAGGGTGCTCTATCGCCGTCACTATACATGCGCATCACATATAGAGTCTAGAAGGCATTTGAGAAACCTTAATATTGTATAAAATAATTTGGCACTCTTCCACGTCCCACGGGACTCACATGTTTAGAAAAAGTTATGGAATGTATACGTGCAGCAGGGTATAAATTTCGTCATCATTATTGTACACTAACTAATCGCGAAGGTTGGGCAAGATTTTCTTCACATCTCTAGCCCATGATTTGCAGCTGATCATCTGGAGGCCACCGAGTTTGGGCAAAACTGAGGCATCGTTTAATGCTTTGCAAATACTTGCGAGTGATTTCATCACTTAGGATATGGGCCTGCTGGTCGCTCTGGTGCAGCTTTTCTCGGGCTGATCGCTCGTGAATACCCACCATGGTCACTCCAATGGGCCATGCTCTGTACGGCGTTAGTTATCTCAAGGGATAGAATTTAGCTTAGGGGGGTCAGCACGTACGCTTTTCCAATACTCAATCGTAGATAGGCATCATTTGCATCTACGTATCTCCGCAACTGAGCCTTGTGGACGATTTCAACCACATGCTCCAGTACGCTGTCATCAACATCCACCTTCTCGAACTTCCGGAACAGCGGCGTCATATTCTCCCGCGATTGAACCATTGCATTGTAGGCTTGTCGTCCCTGGAGGCTTTGCTTGACAGATATATCTCGCTTCGCCAATGCAAGCTCCCACTCTCCTAGTACCATGTTGAAGTACGAAGCCAGCTGGCGGAACAAATATTTGCGACCTTCCGAATCTTTAGGAAGCGTCGTGGAAATCTTCATATCCTTCTCGGGGACCGGTTCCAGCGTCGTGGGGATCGGCCCGTCCGACAACTGCTGTTGAGGAGTGAGCGAGCGCTGCAGGAGTCGACGATACCGCCGTAATTGACCGCGATGTGTCTCTCCGAACAACCGAGCCGGTTCATCCAGCTCACGTAGTTTCGCAACCAATTCCTCGTCGGGGATATCTTCCTCATCCTCGTCCTTATCCCCGTCCTTTTCACTGGCCGGGGGCAACTCAGGCAATCCCAAACGCTTCCGTCGCTCTCGCTCCCTAGCCGTTTCGTCTTCTTCTCTCCTTTTCCGTGATTCCTCCGCTAATCGTCGCTTTTTCTCCTCACGCTCCTGGCGCCGTTCGGCCTCTTCCTCGTCCAGTTTGCGCTTCTGAGTGATGCGCTCTTCTCGTTCGCGCTGCGCCCGCTCCTGCTCCTCATTGTAGGCGGCAATTCGGGCAGCTTCTAATTCACTGCGGCGAACATATTTCTTCTCAGGAGGGTTCGATGTATCTTTTTTATCGGATGCCGATGACCCGCCGCTTTTGGCTTTGGAAATCTCCTTGGACATTAACGCCGCGAAATCCATGTTGCGGACTGCGGGCGTGAACCGAAACGAAGAAAGAAAAAAAAAAAAGAATAAATAATTTCACTAAAATGGGGAATACCAAGTACCTTGACCGACAGTAGCGCCAGTTGGATTAGGAGGAGGCGGCAAAAGATTTGGTTTGGGGCGGACGTTGAGAGTTGCAGAGTGTAGAGTTGAAACCTTAGTTAAAGGGCCAGAGCTTCTCGGCGGTCGAGCTTAACTCGTGACAAAAACCAGAGCTTCTCTCCATTTCAACCGCATCATCAACTTCCGCTGAACATTCATTCAAGCCCCTCCGTTAATATCCTCTCCTTGTGGTCCCCCGTTGATGCCGTGACGAAATAGACGTATACTCCAGAATTCTCTCCACACATTTCGACCGATCAATTGTACCGTACCGTCCATCGAACCACAGACAAACACAACGGCATCATGGCCGCCGCTCGAGATGCGCCGAAACCCCAAATCGACCGTCAGTCCACAACACCCTTCCACCTGAAGCTTTTCTACCGCGTGAACAACTTCCACCACCTGTCAGACTTTGCTCCCCCGTCGTCGCCTGCATCATACGGCGGTCCGGTCAGCGGTCCTAATGCTATCCGGGCGCGCTCCCCTCCCCCGCCGGCGCTCCCTGCCCACCTTCAGATTTACACCTGGCAGTCCTGCACGCTGCGCGAGTTGTCACAGCTTCTCACCTCCGCCTTGCCATCACTGCTACCAGACCCGCCCGTAGGCACGAGACTCTGCTTCCGCCTCATTTACCCCGACACGAAGGCCGCAGCGACGATGGGACCTGAGGCGCGAGGCCGGTACCTCAGCAAGGACATTGGCAGCGTGGTGATCGGACCAAGGGACAGTCCGCACCGGGATGAGAATGACGAAGAGAGTAGCGCTCCTACGGGACCCCGGGCCGGCCCTCTACGGCTACAGGGACACGACGCCGACAAGATGTTACAAGATGTGCGATTCGTGATCGGGGACTATGTGGATTGCGCGATTCTGCCGCCATTGGAGGACGGATCGGTAGCACCACCGCTCACGTCTGGGCGGGGGTCCATCGGTTCGGCTGTTGGTGGTGGCATGAGAGCATTCCGCGATAATGGATTCGGAGGCCGGCCGGGTCGGGGAGGTCGAGGCGGCGGCGGCGGCGGCGGCGGCGGCGACCGTGGGATTCCTTCAGGCGATTGGAGACGGGGAGAGAGGCTACCGGAAGGAGGGGGACGTGGGAGAAGAGGATGGGGTCCTTATTAATTCAATCTCTTTCCTATGTTTTGTTTTAATGATCTCGCATTGTATTGGTTTCTGGAGTTGAGATCCTGAGGGATACCCCGTACTGAAGATATAACTGTTGTCTGATCTATGGATTGATGTTCATCGGCTCTGAATCAGTAGTGTAATACTTAAACCTTGGACATCTCATCCAGATATATATATCTCCGCATATATCCTACACAGCAAGTACTACAAATGATTCACCTAGACTCTTCGTCCCCAATTCAATCAAGCACCAAGAAGAGAAAAAAAAAAAAAAAAAAAAAAAAGAAATAACAAGCGGTATATTCCGTAATAAATACACATCCAATGATGAGTGTGTCATCATTCTCGACAAAGCCCCCTTCATTCATTTTCATCCACACTCAAAAGCCAATCGACCGTGAAAACGAGGACAAATCACCATTCCTCAATCGTATCTCCTCTCAGCTTCCCACGGAAGTGGTACTTGCCCTGTAACAAGGAAAACCGTTAGTCCGAAACCCACCTATTTGCGTAGTCGCCGAAAGAACCCCCCAAAAAGAAGCAAACCCACCTCGGTCTTGTAGGCAACGTAGCCCAGCGTTCCGGGAATCAATGCCATGTAGAGGAACGAGAACCAGGCATTGCGCGGGGTCCAGCGGAAGTACTTGTAGCGGTTTGCGTTGACCTCTGTTCGACAATATTAGTCTTCATCATGACCTTTCTGAACAATTTGATGCCCCTCCCCCCCCCAATCGCAGTATAAGACGTCCAACGCGCATCGAGAGAGGGTAGAGTCCATCACATTCCGCCATTATATCATATCAGGATTGGCTTCATTTGGGTATCCGGGGAACAGATCGAGGGGAAGGATATGTACCGTAGTATTTCTGGAGGGCCGGGTCAAGGACCAGGGCTGGCATTGGAACACATTAGTACATTTCTCGATCAAATACAACCAGGGGCGAAGGCTTACATTTGCTAGGACCGGCCATGGTAGCGGTTGTGTATAAAATGAACAGCGTTATCACCTATCTTTCGTCTTGAATTGGCTGAGCTTCGATTGGGTGAGGTGAGGTTCCCCGTGATATCACGTGAGACTTTGAGGATTGCTTAGTCAGGCTGCGTTGTGCATGGATCTGATTGGCTGGGCAGTGTTGGATGCTATGCTGAGATGCATTACTTCTTCTTTATCCTAATGGGGGATGTGCTATGTCTATCATGTCCATCCGACAGGGAGCTAATGGACTAGACCAGGTAGGAATCGGGTAATTGTCGGGATAAATTCTCGAACATGAAGATGGTCCATCACCAAACTCGAATATGGTTCCTCGAGAAGACCCACTGCCGCCCGATGACGCAGTTTCACAGGCGGGAATGCCGAGGCAGGTATCCCTTGTGAGGGTGTGCAATACGAGGAGATTATTCCAGTCGATCAGTCTAGATCGGCTGGGTATAAGAGTCCTGGCTGCCTGGTATAGGTCTACTGCTCGTGTTTACCACGTCGGTGTCATCGGATACGATCGGCTCTGATTTTATATTAACTCGACCTTTCTTCTCACTGGATCGACCCTTCTCAAAACTACTTACTACTAACTAGTACGCCCATATCAGAAGCGTAGATATACATCAAAATGACGGACGCAAACAAGGGCGCCAATATCACCCTCTACTGGTCCGTCTCTCTCCTCATGTGGACTGACTACCGGCACATTAGAACCTAGTACTAACCAGAGAAAAACTACACAGGCTGGAGCAATCCCGCTCCCAGCGCATCGTGTGGCTCTTCGAGGAACTAGGCCTTAGCTACAACCTGAAGACCTTCAAGCGCACATCGGAGATGCTGGCTCCACCAGAGTTGAAGAAAATCCATCCGCTGGGTAAATCGCCCGTCATCACCATCGAAACCGAGCAGTCCGAGAAACCGCTCGTACTTGCCGAATCGGGTAATATCACCGAATACCTGTGTGATCATTTTGGCGGCGAGAAGCTCATCCCGAAGCGCTATGCTGAGGGAAAAGAGGGCGCTGTCGGCGGCGAGACGGAGGAATGGATGCGCTATCGGTATTTCATGCACTATGCAGAGGGAACTTTAATGCCGTTTTTGGTGTTTCAGTTGGTTATGGATCGTAAGCTTCTCTTCTCCCTCATTGTTTGTTTCTTTTTGTTTTTCTGTTATTTATTTATTTATTTATTTATTTATTTTTTTTTGGACTTGGTAATTGTGGCTCATGGCTGATGGTATATGGTATAGGTATGAAAGATGCTCCTGTCCCGTTTTTTATCAAGCCCATCCCAAGGTTTGTTGCGTCAAAGGTGGAAGAGGCCTTCCTGTCTAGGAACATCTTTGGCAACTTTGACTTCCTCGAGGAGCGCCTGAAGACTGCTCCGGGTGGTGGACCGTATCTCTGCGGAACGCAGTTGACGGCTGCTGATATTATGATGAGCTTCCCACTTATCGCGGCGTCGTTGAGGTTGCCGCTGAAGGAGAAGTATCCGCACCTGGCCAAATATGTGGAGATGATCCAGGCCGAGGAGGGCTACCAGAGGGCTGTGAAGAAGGTGGAGGAGATTGATGGGAAGTTCCAGGCTTCCTTATAAGCTCCCCTCATGCCTTTTTTATGGGGAGGTTTTGCTGTATGATTGTGATATGGTGATGATGTTTTCTACGTATGCCCATAATTATCGTTATGATTGTGCTGTAGTGCTTAATTGATAATGTGCTTGCTCTTGATTCTGTATCTTCGAATTTCAGTCCAAAAAAAAAAAAAAAAACAACAACAACAACAACAACCAGGGTATCAATCTAAATAGGCCATCTGAACGTTTCAGATCAAATACCAATGCTAGACGAACGGCGCGATTGTGATCCACCAGGCTGCCGTCCAACAGTATCCAACTGGATGCCTAATTTCTCCATCTCCCGTGCGTCAAGGAAACACCGGCCATCAAGCACCCATTTCGGCTCTTTCAGGTTGTATGCAATGCGTGCCCACTCCAGCGGTTCGGCAGTGGCAGGCCGGCAGGATATCGAGCGACACGATGCGCAATCAGCGGCACATGCCTCTTGGGGGGCAAGACGGTAGGATATCCCATTGAATGTCCAGGTCTCCTCTTCTGGTTTGAGAGGGGTCATCATCACCTCGGCTAGGCTATCATATACTTCCGGGTCTACTCTAGCAACAGAGGGCTGATAGGTCAACAGCGAACGACCTCGCGGCTGAGGAGGCACATTGCGGAACTGGTCACAATCCGTCATGACCAGAACGGCATGTGCCTGAGAACAAGCCAAATAAGGATCTGCAAGAACTTTTACTACATTGTCCTTGTTTGGGTGATCCGCCAAGACCACCTCGAGCTCCCGCAGGATGTCCTCTTCTTGACAGTAAGGATCATATATGGCGATCTCTGTCGGCCGCTCCTCCATCAACAGCCGGACCACGTCAGCGGCCAGCGACTCACGCGTATCTCCGGTGTCTTTCTTAAATGCAAAGCCAAGTAAGGCGATCTTGCGATCACGTAAATTGCCATCGAATCGATCGATGACCTTCCTGGCAAACCGGTTCCGCTGCGTTGCATTCATCACATTGACCTGGTTCCAATACTGCGCGACGTCTTCCAGCCCCAGGGACTCAGCCAGATATGTTAGGCTGGCAATATCCTTACGGAAACACGATCCGCCAAATCCCAGACCGGCCTTGAGGAATTGTGGCCCAATACGTGTATCCATACCGACTGCTTTGGCCACTTGGTCGACCTCAGCGCCGGTTTTCTCGCAGATAGCGCTTATAGAGTTGATGCTGCTGATGCGCTGGGCCAGCATGGCATTGGCTACCAGTTTGGATAGCTCTGAGGACCAGGAGTTAATCTCGAGGATGCGTGATGTCGGTACCCAGGTAGAATATAGGCTTGCGAGCATGTTTGCTGCACGACGTCCTGCGGGTGTCCCTGACGATCCAATGAGGACTCTATCGGGGCTGATGAGGTTGTCGATGGCTGAGCCTTCTGACAGAAACTCCGGATTGGAGAGAACCTCAACGGGGATTTCTGGTCGAAGGGTGGCGAACTATGGTGAAGTTAGTATCGTTGGACCAGGGCCCACGGTGGATTCCTGAACGACCGCAAGGAGTGCTGCATACCATCTGTCGGATGCGCTGGGCAGTGCCACACGGCACCGTGCTTTTCTCCACGATCACCGCGCCAGGTTTAGCGTGGAGCGCAATCTCTCGCACAGCCTCGTCGACAGCTGTCATATCGGTGGCTCTTCCAGCGCCTACCCCAAAGGTCTTGGTCGGCGTGTTCACCGCAAGGAAGACCATGTCAGCGCGAGAGATGCCGCCAGCCGAGTCGCATGTAAAGAATAGGTTGGGCTTGCGCTTCGCGTCCCCTATGATGGCTGCAACGGACGCACTCGAAGTCGCAAAATCTGCGCCATCCCTCGCTATACGAACAACATTGCCCAAACCTGGTTCGTGAACTGGGAGATGTGGAGACTTCCATCTCCGAATGCGATGAGGGTCTCGGTCTACGACTTCAACTGCTATGGACGGGTTATGGAGCGCGAGGACTGCAGCGGTCGGCCCACCTATGCACAGTTAGGCCCCTGCGGGATAGTACCATGAGAGGGGAGTCACATCACAGCGCAGACATACCTACATACCCCGCACCCACCACGCAGATATTGTGGACCAGTCCTGTTGAGGGTCTCCAAAGTGCAGCGACGCTGGGAATGTCGTGAACTCTTTGATCGGAGTTGAGAGTAGAAGTAGCGGGTGAAGCCGGGAAACTTGATGAGACTAGCTCATCTCCCCTGGAGGCACCGAAAAAAGGGCTTGAAGCTGGAGTCGTAGGAGGGGTGGAGTCCTCATACACGCTTCCCTCGGAGGTGCCTGGTGGAGAAATCGGAATGTCCATCGGGCGAGTCTCCTGTTCCGCAAACATTTTCAAGAGGATGTCTAGTCTGCGAGCATGAGCCTTCTGGGATGGGATCATTAACGGGGATCAAACCGTTTATACAATCTACTCCTGCGCCTGACCCTTCTTGGTCATCCTGTGGCCGAGATAAATTAACATGATTAATCGCCGCAAGTTTCCCGTAGGCTACTGGTCTTGCGGATGGCGCCTACGATCATTTCCGGAATGTGACGAAGCAAGATAAGGGCCAAAGAGCCTGCTGAGTGCCAAAGATAATTGCAAGGAACCCCAAAGAGCTTGACGGGTTGATGCACGGGGAAGAGAAGACGGAATGTCACTGGTGAAGGTTAATTGATACCGGGCCCCCCCACGTGCCCGCACGAAGCCCTCCTACACGAAGCTTGAGTCCATCTCCAAAAACAATGAGCCCTCCGTCCCGCATACGATCGTCAACTCAACTGGCCATCATGTGCCTTTCATATTTCCGTGTCATCTGCCATGAATGTGGTCTAATGCAAGATAAACCCTTCTATTAAACCATGATGTTGCCACCGCTAATTCGCCGCACTCCTGCAGGGCACAATGGCGTTGTTTACTTCCAAGCCGGACGATTTCCCTACGATTCTGCAAGGGAAGCGTGTTCTGTTGACTACAGAGTCGCTGGGACCCGTGAATGGTGTTAGCCGGACGACGTTGAGCTTGGTGGAGTACCTCCGGCGCAACGGTGTCGATCTGGCTGTGGTTGCACCCCATTATCAAGGCTTCCGCAACCAGGCACAGGACGCAGCAGACATGCGGATACCGGGATGCCCTCTTCCGTACAATCCAGACCTGACGATAGTCTATCCCTTCCGTTTAGACAATGTCTACAAGCAAACATTCCAGCCAGATATCATTTATGTTGCCAGCCCAGCTTCTCTAGGGTTTCAAATCCTGCTACAGACCCGTCAACTGCGGAAACCGCCGACAGTGCTACTTAACTATCAAACCGATCTCTCAGCTTACAGTGAAATCATCTTTCCCGCACCTCTTGACAGGTTCGCTGTTTGGCTCTTGGCCACAGTGCAAGGGTTTCTGTTCAGCCATCCCGCGGTACACACCATCTTCTATCCTTGTTCGGCGGTGCTGAACTACCTGAAAGATGCTGGAGCTCCTGTCGAGCGCACAGTTCTATTGGGCCGTGGCGTCGATACCTCCTTATTTAACCCCGCGCACCGTGACATTGCCTATCGAAGAGAGATTGCCCCGAATGGAGAGATCATTCTCGTCTCTGTATGTCGCCTTGCTCCAGAGAAAGGATTCGAGTTCCTGGCAGAGGCGACAATCAGGCTTGCGGAACAAAAGGTTCCATTCAAATTGCTGATCGTCGGAGGCAATCGCAATCCGGCCGTTGAAAACGGAATCCACCGTCTTTTTGACGCAGTAAAAGAGCAGGTCATCTTCACCGGGTTCCTGACCGGACAGGCCCTAGCTCGTGCATATGCCTCTGGCGATATATTTCTCCATTGCTCGATCACCGAAACCTTCGGGCTAGTTGTTTTGGAAGCTATGGCCAGTGGACTACCTGTTATCGCCCGAGACCAGGGAGGCCCGTCGGATATTGTGCAACATCAAAAGACGGGCTACCTGGTTCCTCCAAACGATATAGCCACTTTCGTGGGTCTAGCGCGAGAAGTCTCCATTGATAGCCAGTTGCGGTTTACCCTATGCACCTCTGCTCGGAGGTATGCAGAAGATACGACGTGGGAGAAGATCAACAACCGCGTGGCCTGGCAGATGGCCAGCGCATTGGAACAGCGCTCAGTCGAAGAAAGGTTGGCTAGTTCTGAGCCCGCCGTGGCAAACTTCATGCTGCCAATCCTGGAAAAACTGCGGCTTACTCTCGCCGTGGGACTGGTGTACTTCATGTGGTTGATTGCGGTGATTCCATTGATCATTCATGGGCAACGAATCGTTCCCAGAGCTTTGGAATTGGTGCATAATATACCGCTGATTGGGAGATGTATACGGTATCGCGCAAGGTAATTATCGAAGACATGGAGGTAGTTCTCTATTAGGCATACGTATTCCATCTTCTACGTGGATCGGCTTAGATGCAAGGAAGCAATGCCTCTATGCTGTGAGTTAATGAGGACATCAGGGCGATGCGAAGACAATCTAATTGCAATTTGCCATTTCAGTTCTAGACAATAAAAGCCAGCACCTCTGCCAGCGTGATTCGAGTCTAGGGCTTGGCATAGGCCCAGGTCCAAGCCATTCTCGTTTCAGATGCAACACGCCGATGCTATGAAATTTATCCTCGCGGGTTGGGGCTGTGGGGGATCTGTAGTATGCTTCCATGTTACCCGAGTTAGACAATCGACTTGTAATTCCGGAGACTCGAACCTGAAGGTGTTGGAAAATGTAGTAGATGTCTTCTGGATGCTCGAGGTCGACATGAAAGAGGCCGAGGCTAGGAGACCCGCGCAAGTAAATAAATGCCCGTTGGATCAATCTATAAATTTATAATTTATATTTCGGTAGATTGTGAAGACCCCTTCGGGGGCAATTCAACGGCCGCAGCTGGATACTGCGTGCATCTAATTATAAATGCCAAGACCATTTAGGGGAGAATCAATTAGGGTTTAATAAGGTTCCAGTATAGGGTCTGGACTGCGCCTCCCCACAGCTTGATCAGTTGTGGCCCAAAATTGGCATTAACCACGAGCTTCGTCTTGAAGGCCAAGAAGGATGCGCCGTGGCGCAGCAGCCTCTAGGATGCTTCTCTAAATCCTATCTCTGCCTGGCCGTTGGGGATCGACGATCATTCCACCAACGGGGTCTCCATATCGGAATGATTCCGCGATTATCAATCAGTCTGATAGTTTTGAGGTAGCATTCAGGCCAAGTGGGTACGGCAATCCTTCAATTCAGGCGATCTCACATATCGAACAGCGTGCAGTACAATCGCACAATCGCATCATTGGAGTAGACGATGAGAGATGGCTTTCGATATCGCCGTACACCCGCTTACAAAGGCACAAGGCCATTATTTTTTGCCATGTCTCGCGTCGTTTTGAGGGATTTTTCCTTCGGCCGGTTGCCTGCTGGGTGAACCGTGCATTTAGTTTCATCATCCATTGAGTTGTCTGGTTGCTACATCCTGGGCCATCAAAGGTACAGCAAGTGTGCCGTGGCTCGGCGCCAAGGGAGGCTCGATGGATGCCAGATGGATTCGATTGGGATGGCCACCTTCAAGTAATGCTAGGCGAATTCGGATGTCTAGCGACCCAAGGCTTGCTTAAAAAGGCGCGAGGACCCCCAGACTGCTGCCAACATTATTCCCATATCTACCATCCAGTGTCCACTCCATTACTACTGGGCCCAATCGATACCGAATCATGGTTTACTTGAAACGTCTTCTCGCTCTTTCGAGCCTCCTGGCACTCGGTCAAGCGCAGTGGTCTCCCAACGTTCCACTGGAGACTCGCACTCTGGACGAGATCTACGAAGCCGCAAAGAAGGAGTCCGGCCCTTTGATTGTGTCGTCTGGCGGAGATGGTACGTATCGCTGCCTCCTCCTACTGCTGCTGCTCTTTTTCCCATGGCTGACCGCATACCTAGCCGGAAACCAGAACGATTTCATCATCGATGCGTTCCAGAAACGCTTCCCTGATATCCAGGTGAACTGGACCGTCGACCTCTCCAAGTACCACGCGAGCCGCATCGACCGTGGCTTCTACGGCCAGGGGGAGACAACCGACGTTGTTATCCTGCAGACCCTGCAGGATTTCCCTCGCTGGAAGTCGCAGAACCGCCTCCTCTACTATAAGCCGGCGGTGTGGAACGATATCTATGCTTCAGAGCGCGATCCTCAAGGCGCTTATCTCCCCATCGCAGAGTGTAAATTAAATTAACCCCCCCCCCCCGGGGACAAAAAGCCTGAAACTGGGTCTGACAGATGTATACAGATGGCTTCGGCGGCATTTATTGGGACAGCACCAAGCTGAATGGATCCGAGGTGCCCGAGGATTACGCATCTTTCGCCGACCCCAAATGGCACGGGAAGCTCGTCCTCACCTATCCTAACGATGACGATGCCGTTCTGTATCTATTCGCTAAGATCATCGGCCGCTACGGTTTCGAGTGGCTTGATGCCCTCCAGGCGAACGACGTCCAGTGGGTACGCGGCTCCTACACCCCGGCTGCCGTCATCTCAGCTGCCCACAACAACACGAGGAACCCTCGGTCGATTACTTTCACTACTGCTGATGGCTCCGAGAACTGGTGGGGAACAAAGGCCCCTCAGAAGGACGAGAGCATGACCTGGTCCCAGACGGGAGCGATCCTGGCCAGCACGAAGAAGCCGGAGACCTCCAAGCTTCTGCTCAGTTTCTTGGTCAGCGACGAGTGGCAGAAGCCTCAGGCTGATGCGGGCAGCTTTGTCCCCCGGGTGAGTCTGGACCAGGGCAGGCTTTACGAGCAGAACGTCAGTGAAGTTGGTGGCTTCCGGGTGTTTATGAGCCAGCGCAATGTTGTCGATTGGTGGAAGAGCCAGCTGGAGACTACTCTGGGTACGCCCCAGGGGCCCAGCCCGTTGGATGTCTACCCTCGTGTCTAATTGGACTACTGCTGGTTGGCAATCTCCGATCATGTATCTGCACGGTTGGTTCTGCTCCAGGGTGGTGACACATACATGTTCTTATATAGAGGTTGTTGCCGTATGTGACATTTGTCGAACAGTCCTGCATAAGTAGGCTGATATGTATATGTACGTATATAGCTAATCATATCGTTTTGCTCTGAACTACCCAATCGTTGTCTCTTGTACGAGTGAAAACAAGAATTCTCTTCTAACATGAACCAACCGTAACCCGGGAGAGAGTTAGCACACGAATGCGCTTGAAAGAGCTCGTGGAAGAAGCCAGCTGTAGAAGACTGTATACAGTATGACCCAAGATCACACATCACGTGCAGCCTCTCTCTACCTTTTTAACGAAGAGAAGTTTAGCCTACTTACCGCTTTATTGCTGTTGTGATTTCAGGGGAAGGAGGACAGAATGAAGTTATATCAGCTACACTCACGTAGCTTACTGAGGACCGGATGCCATTCCAGTAGATTCTCGATCCTATGGACGGCTATATCGCATCTATCTACTGTATAATATCTAATGGGTCAGGCTTTCAGGGGTTGAGTTGGTGATCGGCGCAGGCGCTAGAGATCACGTGTTCTCATATGGTTTCATATCAATTGCAATACTCCAATTTCAACAAGTATTACAGCACACAGCCTTTTTTTTTTTTAAAAAATAAAAAATAAAAAAAGGATATAACGTTCCAGAAAGCACGGTCACACATGACCCGACCTTCCACGTCCTTTCAAGTTCTCTCAGATCTGCATCTAGAGCTCAACCTACAGTATCACTGCTACGACATCCCCATCTGCGCAGACCATCTTATCCTGGCGGGTGACATCGGCCGCTTAGCAGACTACGACGAATATCGCAAGTTCCTACAAAAACAGACAGACCGATTCAAATATGTATTTCTCGTTCTAGGGAACCACGAGTTCTATAATGGGACTTTCGCCACGGGACTGGAAAAACCTCAACAACTTGAACGCGAGCCCTGCTTCGAGGGACGCTTAATCGTCCTGCATCGGAAGCGATACGATGTCCCCCAGTACCGGGGTTACTATTCTGGGCGGCATGCTTTGGTCCCAACGTACCTCGTGAATCAAGAGAGATCGTGCAGATGAAGGTCAAAGATTTCCAGAAAATCGAGGCCTGGTCGGTTGACGATCATAATGCGAACTATGATGCAGACCTCGCCTGGTTATTGAATGAGATAAATTCGACACACTTGGAAAATGGAACGGTAGGAACGCGGAGAGAGCAAAAATCCATCCTTGTTGTCACGCATCATGCGCCTTTACTTCGGGCCACGTCGAGCCCGCAGCATGTGGGTAGTCCTTGGAGTGTTGCTTTTGCGACTGATGTCCTACCACAGATACCGGATGGGGTGGATGTCTGGGTGTTTGGACATACGCATTATTCGACGGATTTTATGGAGGGGGAAGTAAGAGTTATGAGCAACCAACGGGGATATGCGCTGCCCTGGAACACTTCGAAGAAGACTCAGGATGAATTTGATGTGAAGAAGGTTATCCGTGTATCATAAAGATGTGTAGGTGCTTTTCAGACCTTTAGTCTGTAGGCATAGCGGTAGCGTCTTTTGTGAGCTATAGACCCTCATTCAAATATACTATTAACATCCCATTTGACTAAAACAACCAATTGGCGCTTGGTCACATCTTGACCCTACCCAACATATACCTTATCCTCCACCTAACCACCAGATTATAGTAAGAGCAGTTTATCTACCGCAAGCTGTTGGGCTGAGAAGCACATACAGTACTAGTGTACTTACTACATGGGCTTGCTTTTTCTCCTAGTGTAGCGTTCCGCGTACTGATATAGTTAAGACTGCAATAGTAGAAAATATCTACCTTTAATTTTAACTCTCATGGCTAACGTAACTTCGGCCTTTTTTTTTTTTTTTTTTTTTTTTTTTTTTTTTTTTTTTTTTTTTTTCCTTTCTTTTGCTACCTCGACATTTTCTACCAGACTGACGACTCTATCTTGGCTATACCCTCCAAGGGCCTGTACCACTCATGAGCTGTGACTACCATCGCTTTGTTAGCAGCCATGGGCCATGGATCCGATACCCGCTGCGGATCGAGGCCACCGCTCGCCATTCCAAAGCCGGCGTTCATGGTCCATGGAGACCAGGACTTGACTCATCGGAACGCTTTTACCAGTGGCCGTTCAATCCAAGCTCCGTCTGCAGTACTTTACTCTGACTCCCACGATTGGTTTGGATGTGACGTGATATTTCTGCTCGGCGGCGGGTGGATCGTCCTTCGGACGCCCGGCCGCATCACACAGCTGTAGGTCAAACGTAGAGACCAAATGAGCTACGATAATTACCATTTGCAGTTTTGCGATCTGTGGCGGTGTTAGACTGGGGGTGAAGTGTCATGGGGGCTGTGGACATACTCTTGTTCCCACTGTATAATGTTGGTAATTAGTAAAGGATTCAGTCATATATAAAGGAAGAGAGAGGGAGTGTGTGTATATATAAAAGGAAGGACTCACAGCAAGGATGGCGTCCATCTCCCCACGCCAGAAAGCTATAGGGCGTGTCTTTGCTTTGATCGTTCTCAGATAAGAACCGACGTGGATCCCACTTGTCTGGCTCGGGGTATATCTCGGGATCCAGGTGAACCTCTTTCAGTAGATAAAACTGCCCATGCGATTAGCCTCTGCTCTGCAGCCCGGGAGCGTGAAAGTCCTTACCACAAGCGCATCTCTGGGCACCACCTCTTTAGTACCCGTTATGGGTACATCCCCTCCGCTGGTGTTCATTCTATAAGCAGACCCTGTTACGTGGAGCCGCATACTCTCGTGCATGCAGGCATTGAAGCAGGGAAATTCCGACTCCCACTGTTGAAGTTTCAATCGTTTCAAAACATCAACGGGCGTCTCGCCGGGGGACCCGTGTTTGGCCAGCGCCGCGTCGATCTCAGCACGCACCATCTTCATCCAATATGGCTGGGTTGCGAGGTATATGACGACCCAACTGACCACGATGGGCGTGTTCAACTGGGATGCAAATATGGCATTTAACACGAACTACACCGTTAGGCACGTTAGCGTTCTCCACGCACGGAGGGGGGACGACTGCTGTCCACTAACGTGAAGGATATCCGAAGTATTCGCACCGCTATCGATGAGATACTGCAAGGCGCCGCCCTGCGGTTTCTCACTGGCTGCCCTCTGCCGTATAATGCGCGAGAAGGTCTGGTAGAGCTTTGCTCCCGCAGTGATTTGAGTGATGAATGCTGGCGTGGGCAGCCAAGGGAAAATCACGCGCGTGGCAGACTTGGCGCTTTCGATCTGGTAGTACGCATTGTATGTGCGCTGGTAGAGCTCCTGGGAATCGGCAATTTCATAGACGCCCAGATTCTGCATCGTTAATCGGTGCACCAGGACGTCGAAGTCGTGGAACACGTCCATGAGGCCGTCCGACCCGGCCTCCCGAAACGTTTCATGCACCAACTCTATGTTCAGTGGCAGATGGTCGGACAAGCTCTCCGTCCCCATGGTGCGAATGAAGTTGCGACGAAACTTCGCCGCATAGCTTATGATCTCGTCATAATGGCCACGCTTAGAAATTGAGGGAGGCTCGGTGCCCAGGAGAACACGGTAACTATATCATTGGATCTTGAGCCCGGCTCTAACTACAATGTTGGATTGGTGTGGCTGGGAGAAAGGGGGGGGGGGGGGGATTATAATACCCAGTTGTCAGATCCAATAGTTTGCTCTCGAAGAATGTTTTCCGGCCGGGATGCCCAGCCAGACCGATGAGCTGATGACAACCGACGTAGAAACCGAAATTCCCCGTTCGAGTCGCAGCGACACTATCGTGGAAGAAGTTCCCCCGATCCGTGAAGAACCTTAGCGCTCCCAGCAGCGGATATCCTTCCTTGAGCACCTGCGGCGCATCCTGAGGAAATGGGATTCGTTTTTGTTGGAACCAGAAGAGGAGGACCAGGCCAGTTATGAGCAGAGGATAATAAATGCTCACCGACCACGTCTGAGCGACATGATCAACGTCCATTATGCGGTGACGACTAGAGAAATCCTCAGAGAAGGATACGTAGACATGGTGGTCCAAGCGAATGCGATGCGCTTTAGTATCCCGAGTTTCGGGATTCAACGCGCGTGTTTCATGGCTATTTCTCTGTCATATTTTTTTTTTTTTTTAATTTATTTTTATTTTTGAGTTCTCACGGTGTATATTTCCTGCAACTGCAATTGGTGCATTGCTGGACGCGATCAGCTCCAGGATTCAAGTCGGAGTGGGTCCTGCAGTGGTCGATAGTGCGGGAAATCATTGTATGATTGTATCCCACTGCCGTATCGTATCAAACTGTACCGTATCCACTCTGGTATGGTACCAAAGATACTTTGACCCTAACTAGTCCTTCAGAGGATCCATCCAGAAGCCCCCTAGCACTGCGAGCCGTAGATGAGGAAGGTCTCAGCCCATCTCGGGGGGAAAAAAAAAATTATAAAGTTTATTTCCGTCCAGATTTCCTTTCGGGACTGAATTGGTGTCGAATTTTGAAGACGAGACAGTAGCAGGAGTGGATATGCATACGATTGAGGACCGTGACCATGACTAGCGATTATGATCTGATTGAGCGCTGGAGCTCTCCATCCAGCCTTGGGCTGATAGTCCTGCTGCTGGCCACAGGATACCTATATCGACGGCTGCAATACTATCGGTTCGAACAATATGCGTCCTGGCCGCAGCCACCGCCGTCACTCCTGTTCGGCCACCTGAAAGTCATGCACTGGGCCCTCCAACAATGCCCGTCCAGGGACTGTACCGGTCAGTACTCATTTAGCATCATGACGGATGAGTAGCGGAGCACTAAAGCCCGAGGGACAGATGCTGCGTTTATTAAAATATGGGAACTACAGGGCAAACCGCCCGCATTCGTTCTTGATTTCCGACCCTTCGGTCCGGTGTTGTGTATCGTGTGCAAGTACGATCTTGCAGAACAGTGCATCCGGACGACCAAGGACTTGCCTTATGGGATGCATAAATCGCCGACCCTAGCTCTGTTTGCGGACTTGATCGGGAAGGGTTCAATCCTCACCACCGACGTGAGTACAAGTCTTGAGAGAGAGATTTTGCCGCGACCCCTGCGGCGCGAAAAGGGGGCCTCTTCCCGTGCCTATCCGAACGTCAACACTAATTATCGTCCGTAGGGAGAGCAATGGCGGGAGCTGCGCAAGAAGTTCAACTCCGGGTTTGCGTCCTCGCATCTGCTGCGCTTGCTGCCGGTCATTCTGGACAGTACGTCGAGGTTCACAGCGAGTCTTGACCAGTGCGTGAACTCGGGTGAAGAATTCAAGCTGGGGGATCTCTGTAGCTCTGTTACTTATGACATTATTTGTACGTTGTTTTTCGCTCTTCTAACTCTGCGAAAACCAATTGACCGGGGGAAAATCCAGATCCATTGACCATGGGGGGTGGGTCGACCAAGTCCCACCAGAATGAGATCCGCCAGCTGTATCAAGAGATCGTCGAAACCTACCGCAGCGTTCTGGAAACAAGCGTCTTTGCCGATCCGCGGATCAAGTGGCGCCGGCGGAACCTTGCCACGAAGCTAGACTCCTTGATCAAACAGGACATCGAAGAAAACTTCCAGCCACAGTCTCAAGATACCAGGCCGGGGAGCATTGTCGCCCTCAGCCTAAAAGACCACCAGGCGCTAACACCCGAGATTCTCCAGTCGACGTGTGACCAGGTCAAAACATTCCTCTTTGCCGGACAGGACACGACGAGCACCACTCTCCAGTGGGCCATCTACGAGCTTAGTCGAACCCCAGGCGCGCTCCAGGCGCTCCGCCGCGAGCACGATGAGATGTTCGGGCCAGACTCGTCCCCGGAAGACGTGCGCGACATGCTGGTCTCGCAGGGCGCCAGCATCCTAAGCAAGATGTCCTATACCTCAGCGGTGATCAAGGAGGCACTCCGATTGCATCCTCCCGGGGGCACTGCCCGTCAGGCGGCGCCCGGGACGGAGATGTATATACAACTCCCAGATGGCAGAAACTTGCGCACCGATGGACTGGTCGCCTTTAACTGTTTGTCAATTATCCACCGCGATGACGATGTGTACGGTGAAAACAAGGATGATTTTGTGCCGGAGCGGTGGCTGCATGAAGCGGGCAATATCCCGCCGGGTGCGTGGCGCCCGTTTGAACGCGGACCTCGCGGCTGCATCGGCCAGGAGCTGGCAAATATCGAGGCTCGCGTCATCCTGGCATGTATTGTGCGGCGGTATGACTTTTCCAAGATTGGCATCGGAGCGACGAAATACGGATCCAACGGGGAGCCGATCCTGAATCAGAAGGGGCAGTACGACGTGGTTTCCGAGATGTATGATGTGAGTTTGTCTTCTCTTTTCTTTAAAAAGGAAAACTGCTTACACAGTTGTGAATCAGATCCGTGAAGTCACATTCAAGCCCGTGGATGCGATGAGGATGCGTGTTAAGTTTGCTGGCAAAACACCGGCGGGAGTTGGAGTAGAGCATATATGATAACATGCCACATGTGTGTATATCTATAGTTCTACGTAAATGGAACCTTCAAATGTCCACATAGTTCATAACAATGGCATTCTAAATCATGCTTGTAACTCATTAGATATGTGCCTACCCTCAGGAAATCTCAGAAATCCCTCGTTCTATAGCGATATGCCAAGTCAAGTACTTACTAGCAGGACCCTCCCCCTCCCGACGTAGCGATATGCCACAGGTCCCATCTATCTATAGACGGATTAATCAACGAAAACTCCGATTCCTGCAAAACAGAACAAGTTGAACTTCTTTTTGTTATATCTATGCGCGTCTGGTCGTGTTTCTCGTGACGTCGTCGCTGGAATCAGAACCAAAATCTCACACACAGTAGCATCGCCAGAGACGAATGAATGAATAAATAAATAAATGAATAAATAAATAAATCAATCATGTATGGGTATCAGCCAAAAGACTCCGCGAGCGTTCGACGGTAGAGTGGCTCCGAGTCTCGTTTTATCTAGATCATAAAACCCTTGGATAGCAAGCAGCATGCTTAGAAGAATCCAGGTATCAACCTCCATCGCACGGTGCGCTTGTACTCGTCCCACCAGCGGCCATATTTTGCCGAGCACCGTTTTTCATCACGATGGCTGCGATGGATCAAGAGCAGCGTCATAAAAATAAAATAGATATAGGGGAGGATATGCGTGCCGCCACAGCAGACGCAGGTACAGAAGGAGAAAAGAAGATCGCCCACGTAATTCGGGTGGCGGACCATACCCCAGCATCCTACTTCCTGCATTAGTATTTTTTATTTTTTTTTATTTTTTTTTTTCTTTCTTTTTTTCTTTTTCCTTTTCGGCATGAATGGCATATCATTTCATTCATAGACCAAAGTCAGAGGAAGGGGAATGTCGCCTCACCGGAACATAATAATAGAGATTCGTGGATCTTCCCCTCTGTCGTCGTATATTGGGCGCGGATCATGCGGGGCTTGCTGCCAGCAATGAGGCCCTTGCCTTGGGTCTGGCGAAAATAGTGCTTCTGATGATTGGCGACGCGGAAAAACACGTAGCCTGTCAGACCGGCGATCAGCACGGCGCAGAACACCGCAGGGGAGAGGTGGACCGGGTGCAGAGCCAGATATTGCGCTTGCGAGGTGTACACCATCGGGAGCCAGGCGGCGGAGCCCCAGCAGGTGTTGAATCCGAAGTGGTCGTGGGCAATGTCAATAGTCGCCAGGTACCTGCATCGCGGGTCAGCTAGACACGGAGGATGGGGAAGATGGAAATTACCAATCCTCGTTAATAAAGAAGTCCACAATATATGTGGTGTGCAGAATGATGACGAGGAACATGGAATTGCAAACAGTTCCGTCGCGGACGTATTGCAAGGCCATAAACGAGAGATCGCTAGAAGAGTGAGTTTTCATGCGGCCTTCATCTAGGAAACAGAGGAGTTTCATCGCCTACATGAGTACCCAAGAGTTCATTCCGATCCGCGCAATCTGGAACTGCTTTAGATCCCACATCTTACCCAGACGGGGATTCAATTCGATTCCGGCTAGGAAGTCATGGTAACTCGATCCTAGTGGCTTGTCAGTTTGTGTCGAGCAAGGTGGATATTTTAGGGGCCTCAGAGAGGGTTTTTTTTTTTTCAACGCACCACTAAACCGTCTGTCATTCTGGAAACTTGGCCAGGCATAGCCTTTTACCCAGGCCAGGGATGATAATGCGAGCCCATACATGTTGGCCATAACGAGCGCCGGGCCCCAGTTCTGCGCGAGACTGGCAACAATCTCGGCGCCCCACACATATGCAGCCAAGCCAGTTACCGCAATCATCATGATCCACGACAGCAGCCCGTTCATGCGGTAAGGGAGTCGATGCCCGCCGGGGGTCGGCGGCCCGTACACAATCTTTCCCGGGAGAATGGAGTAGAGCAGGGCTTGCGAGGCAACCCAGCCGCTATATCCAAGGACAGTACCAAATGACAGCCTGGGCGCATAGCGCTGAAAGAATGCGACCGGAGACTCCGAGAGAAGTTGCCCAAACAAGCTTTGCAGCGAGGCATCAAAATGTTCCATACAGATGCTCAGGAGGACCACAAGCAGCACGGTGACGGTGACGAATCCGAGACTGAGCAGTCCGGATAACATCGACACCTGGCTGCGACGCCCCCATAGCTCGTTGTCGGTGCTCTGAGACTGCGGCTTTGTCTCCGTTTTTAAGCGGAGATGTGGGTTTTGCACCTCGACCACAACCGGTGGTGCTCGATCATGGCGCATGGTGAGCAGCAGAAGGGGAGTTAGAGGTGGTGGTGGTACTTGATTGAACCAGCCGGAGAGGGAGGGTTAAGGTAAACAAGGGATGATTGATGGGCCTTAAAAATATGACGACGCAGTATATATACGCGACGAATTAGTGTACAGAGAGCCGACACCAATCATAAACCTGACCTGTACATAGAATCGGTCAACCCCTTCGGTGGATCATTTCTGCACCGATATTTTTTTTTTTTTATTCTTGCTTTATCGTCCCAATGATGGGTGGGTTAGCAATGGCTGAGGATCCCCACTGGTCTGTCTATGCGGGTCCGCCAGGTAAAGGACGTACGAGATGCGTACTGACTCGTATGTTACGGACTCCTAAAAGTACTAAAAGTACTAAAAGCACTAACCTTATCCACGGAGAAGATCGGGTGGGTCGACGTGCCGATCGATCGTGGCCCAATGCGTTGGCTCCCCCCGGAGACCACCCGAGGGTTTCAATAAATCCTGGATAGTTTCGGTAATTCTCTGACTATTTGAATTCTTTCCCTGGTTTAGTGGCAGGTTGGCAAAGAAATAGCCTTCTACCGAGAGGACCATGCAACTGGTGAGCCCCTTGATCATAACGAGTTGAATGATCCTGGGGCAGATCGAACCGCGCAGTCATAGTCAAGGCCGTGTTCCAATGATCGCAAGGGCAAAGAACGTCTAGTATAATTGATTCACCGCTTGTAGAACCCACCTGGTCCCCATCTCGGCTGAGTCGAGATATTAAGGACCCCCGCTAAGATGTGGGCGACAGTCCCACCCCAGACTGCGAGAAATCCCCGGGAAGAACCATGCGTACATGTGCTATACTGATGAGGCTGACATCCCCCCGCCCCTAAAAAAAGGAAAAATAAATATGTCTGGCGAGTATCTTTACTCTGCAGGATGATAGCCTGACTGACAGCTTGCACCCGAATTATGCCCGACGTCGCCCAGGATATCTGCCGCTCTACGCCTATGACGCGTAGAGTAAAACAGATGAGATCTAGATTCGTCCTCTATTAATCTCGGTACGAGAGAGCAGGAACCAAACCGAGGAACCCGTCCCAAGATCCCGCATCTTTAGAGCAGGGCCAAGCTTACCATGGCGGTCAACCATGGGAGAGAGTCTCTTGGGTCAGTTTCACGTATTACGTTCGCCTCTCAAGGGGTTCATCTGTCAAGAGACGCCGTGCATAGGGTAGTGGACCCTATGAGTAACCACACAGCCAGCCACGGCGTCTTAAGACCTCCAGAACCCCAGGGGTTAAACACTGAACTGGAAGAATGCGCACTAGTAACGAAATACGAGTGGATCGATTACATGGCATCAATACCGGCAGATACCAGCTGAGGTTCACAACCCATATTGTCGGGCTCAGTGGGGCCTCAGTCGTCGATCTTAACCAGACTGACGACCTCTGCTGTCCCGACTTGGGCCGCCGAGGGCTAGTGCTATTTATGATCGTGGCGCGTCGATCTAGAGTATCCACGGCTCTACCTTTTCATGAGAGGCTTTTGCAGACATGATTCGGGAAACTTTAGAAGCGCTCTCTGATGGCATTGGGTTTGACTGCTCAAAAATCCAAGATTAGCCCCCCTTTTTGACCCCATCCCGTTGTTCGGATTCTTTCTGGTCGACTAGCGAATCCGGCTCATCGCCCTGGTATAGGCAGTGTATACGACGTCGCGAAAGGCTATCTCAGGGAGCTAAATAGGCTAAAAAGGGAAAGAAAGCTAAAACGAGATCGCGCCATTAGTAATATTTTTTTTTTTTTTTTTTTTTTTTTTTACTCGCAAAGAAAGGCAAAATGAGAGGACGACGTAGAAACCAGCCCATCATTTCTCAGCCGCACCATTCTACTGGGCCGCCTTTTTGTCCAAGAGTGTCCAATGCTGAAGCTTTTCACTCCGTAAGGGCTGCCGATGCAGTGGCGCGGAATTGACCGAGTGAATTTCTCTGAATAGTCTCATCGCGATATTTAGTATCCTTTATCGTCCCCTTCCATGATCTTCCCCCCCGGTGCGGTCACGTCTCTCCCCTGTCATCCATCATGCTGTTGCCCTACATTTGGACCCTCCCCAGGGCGTTGTTGATGGCGACTTCTACGCTCCGGAATGTGGTTTCTCTAAATCATTCCCCCAGCAATAACAGTACCCTGGCATGCACAGAATTATCCGCCAGACTTGCTCCCGGGCAGGTCGTGTGGCCCAGCAATGTCCTCTCCTACCAGTGGGAAATCAATGCATACTACTCTCAAGCGTGTGGGGATTTGCTGCCCCGGTGTATTGTGTATCCACAGAGTGCATCAGACGTCAGCCTCGTTGTAAGTAGTCTTCTCACGAACTATAGCGATGTCCATCTGGCCGTCAAGAGCGGCGGCCATAACCACAACCCGGGGTTCAACAATGTGGACGGGGGCGTGCTCATCTCCATGTCGCGCATGAACACCGTCAAACTATCACCAGACCAAACCTTCGCGGAGGTAGGGCCAGGGGCACGGTGGGGACAGGTGCAGGAGGCGTTAGATCCGTTCAACCGAACAGTTGTTGGAGGCCGAATGAGTAAGGATCCTCGTCTCTCGTCTCCATCACAGCGGAGATATCGTGGCAAGCTAACCAGATCGTGCATGAAGGTGATGTCGGCGTGGGAGGATCCGTGCTCGGAGGCGGGTTCAGCTTTCTAAGTCCCCAGTATGGGTACGTCTGGCTGGGACCGCATGCCAACTGGAGAATTAAGACTCTTTTATTAAGTAATAATCTCGCGTAGGCTTGCTTGTGACAATATCCTCGACTTTGAAATTGTGCTGCCCGACGGCTCAATCACCCATGCCAACGCATCCAGCCAGCAGGAGCTGTATTTTGCTTTGCGAGGCGGAGGGGGCCAATTTGGTAATTCTCTTAAGCCATGTCCATCTTGTGTGCTCTACCCTTGACCAAACCACTGATATCCCATCTCATTGCGCCCAGGAATCGTAACTAAGTTCACGATGAAAGCATATCCCCTCGGCCAGGTACTTCTCTTCCTTTGCCCTGACCTCCTCACCAGTGGCATCTTGGTGTGCTAATGAAGGATTTCTCTAGGTGTGGGGTGGATATCGTATCTACAAGTACTCGGATGGAGAAAAGCTCACCAACGCATTCCACTCCTTCCTCGAAGGCCAGTTGGATACGAAAGCATCAGCAATCTTAACTCACGAGCGGTCCTTGCAAGGCTGGTTGAACCTCGCCGTGGGTATGCTTCATTTGACGCTCCATCCCTCCCTCCCTCCCTCTCTCTCTCTCTCTTGGAAACCATCATACTAAACTAACCGGTTTACCGGTGATAGTCTTCTACTTCTATGCCGGACCTCAACCTCCACCGGGCACCTTTAGCCCTCTGGAGGACATCACGCCGCTCTGGGATAATACCAAAACCAGGTCATATGCATCCCTGGTAGGTCTCTCCAAAGAATCCTTTGGCTATGATACTCTGAGAGCAAGACTAATATGACGAGCGATTAGCTGAAAGCAAACGACCGACTGGGCAATACCAGAGGAACGAGAGTGATCCTACGGGTGCGTAACCCCTCAAATAAAACGATATCATGCCTTTGCATCTCTCCGGAATGAATGATTGACTCATCTAGATCTCGTCTGTGCCGACCCTACCTGGGGAGGACGGCCGGAAGCTCCTCAACCACCATCTCTCTACTTTTGAAACGTTCTCCAAGAACGCACCCAGCGTTTTAGGCTTCACCATGGCTACAGCGTTTCAGCCCGTGCCGCATTCTATCGCAGAGCAGTCATTGACGCGGGGAGCAAATGCCCTCGACATGGACCCGGACGCTGGCGATTCGATATGGTTTGTGTATGTATTCCCCACAAAAAGAGACACACAAGATTTATCCTCCCTCCAAAAAAAAAAAAAAAAAAAAAAAAAAGTACAGCAAACTGAAACCAACAAACTCCAGAACAATATTCCTCTGGTCCTTCCCATCCGACGACGCGACCGTCAACAACTATGCCCGCCAACTCAGCGAGACACTAGAAGCTTCCGTGGACACATTGACAGCCCACCTACCGGCTCTGCGCCAGGCGAAGAAGCCCGCGCCGACCTTCTTCTCCCGTGCAGCTCAATCGGTCTCGCAACGACGTTTTCCGCGGCTCATGAATGAGGCCACGGTGGACCAGCCCGTGGTGGAAAGCTATGGGAATCGCAGCGCAGAGCGGCTGCGTGCTGTCAGAGACGCTGTAGATCCGGTGGGTCTCTGGGCTGAGCGAACTTCGGGCTGGAGAGCATAATCTTTTTTTTTTTTTTTTTTTTCACAACAGGTTGATAGTCTTGTTGTGTGTTTATAGAATACCACTTTTAAAAGAAAAGAAAAGAAAAGAAGGAAAGAAAGGGTGGGAAACCTAACACTGATCAATAGAGGGAAACCCATGATGTGGGCAGGATTTAATTGAATTGCAATGATTATATAGATGATACCAAATATACTTCGTTTTGGCAGCAGTCACGCATTGGTAAATGCCTTGTTCTGATATTGCTTATCCTAATCTAAATTATTATCACTCGAGAGATCAGTTGTTCTAAGCCGAATTATCAACATATACGGCAGCCGCAGCGATAGTCCTTTGGTGCATGTAAGCGTGGACCGACTGCTAATGGAAGATCCTGGAGAAGTGGTTCATTAGCAGAGGAGACATAGATATACTGCCGTATGGCCTCAAGGGGAGGTCAGTGTCTGCCAATCGGGAAACCGTCATGGCAGAACTATCCACGCCGTGGACAATAGTGTCTGCCGTCACCTTTTCTACAGTTTCTAATGAGATGTCACGCATCTTATCCTATCTACCCTCTTCCCTTTCTACCGTGGTGAAGACAGATGGTCTGGGAAGCGTGTGATAGGGCTAATCATTATACGCTGCCTTGGTTTGACGGTATGAAGCGTAAATCGATATCCAACTACTGCGACTTGATATTCCGCTTATGGGATAATGATTGTGAATGGCCTGATAAATGATATGCCTGAGCTACAACTATATCAAATATGATTTTTCTCTGAGGACTAGGCATTCTGTATGCTACTTAAACGAATAAATCCACTGTCTGCGAATCCTCTCAATTTAGTCGATGTTCAACGGCGTCCTATAACCGCACAGGCTCCTTGTCCACCGGAACCACCAAATGGCCCTCGCGCACCAGCGAGTTCTTGCAAGTCCGCTTCATAAAATAATCCTCTAGATTCCCCAACGTAACCCCGGCGATCTCACTGAGCGCCTCCTCCGTAAAGAACGCCTGATGACCGCAAACCAGCACATTCGGGAACGTCATCAGCCGCATCAAGACATCGTCATGGATAATCTCGCCCGAATGATCATTGTAGAAGAGCGCGCCTTCTTCCTCGTACACATCCAGCGCCACGCCGCCGAGCTGGCCCGATTTAAGCGCTCGGATAACAGCCCTAGTGTTGACCAGTCCTCCACGAGAGGTATTGACCAACAAGGCGCCCTGCTTCATCCGCGAGATATTCTCGTCGTTGATCACATGTCTTGTGCCCTCTGTAAGAGGACAATGCAGACTGACAACATCGCTTTGCTGCAGCAGATCCCCTAGCTCCACAAACTCCCCGTACTTCTTGAACTCGTCGCCGCCGAACGGGTCATGCGCGAGTAGCTTGCATCCGAACCCATGCATGATCTTCGCAAACGCCATCCCGATCCGCCCTACGCCGATGATCCCGACTATTTTCCCGTGCAGCGTGCGGCCCAGAAATCCCTCTAGGTTGAAGTTCCCCTCCCGGACGCGGTTGAACGCGCGATGGGTCTTGCGATTCAGGGTCTGGATCAGCGCCACTGCGAATTCGGCGACTGCTTCGGGGGAGTACGAGGGGACGTTGGCGACGAAGAAGCCGAGGTCTTCGGCAGCGCGCAGGTCGATATTGTTGAAGCCGGCACAGCGCAGGAGAATGGCGCGGACGCCGTTTGTGTAGAGGGTTTGGAGGACCGGAGCGTCGAGGTGGTCGTTTACAAAGACGCAGACTGCATCGCTGTCCTGTGCCAGAGACACGGTCTCGGATGACAGGGAGAAGGCATGGTAGGTGATTTCACAAAGGGAGCGATGTTGTTTCTGCAGGGTGAGGTCGAAGTAGTGCTTATCGTAGGACTTGGCGCTAAAGACCGCCAACTTCATGGTGAATGGTTATGAATGGTTTGTTTTGCTTTTTGTCCAGTAAATGGAGAAAGGTTGTATGAACATGCATTTTGGACCAGGGGGGGAGGGCGTTGATTGCATTTTGTCTGAGTATCATTCATCGTATGACGGTGGCTTGGTTCTTGCTTTTTCGTTCATCTTAGGGCTTGGCCGACGGAATGTGAGGGGTGGTGACGTGTAGATTGGGCGGTTCCATGTAACCTCTTGCATTCTTGTACCTTTTTTGTTTTTTTTTTTTTTTTTTTCCCTCAAATCAATGTCCTTTTCTTTGAAACCATATTCAACCAAAGTAATGAGCGAATTACTCATTATCCTGATTTGGCCACCTGCATTGTAGTTGGTAATTATAGAACTTCACGGTTCGGAATTAGCACAATCTTGTCCTCCCCGAAGATGCCGCACGTACACTGGAAATTCAATAGGATGGCGTGCAGGCTCGTCATTGCCACGTAGCCTGGAGTCAGACAGACGAATACTTAAAGAGACGGACCCCTCCCTGCAAAGACACACACTTTGGATGTCAACGAACGTTTCCTTTCCTACGGGGTTTTTCTTAGTAGCCTCTCACTTCGATACTATATATTCTCCTTTCCCTTTATATCTCAATCAACAACTTTTGACAGATGTCTCAAACACTAACGATATCACATAGCGTATCTGGATAACAGTCACTTCCAAGCCATACAATCACATTAGGTTATAACCTCGAGAAGAATACTATCGAATCGACCTGTGAGTGTGAAGAGATCGACTATCTCGGCCGTTCCACCGCAGCATGGCTCGTCAAGTATGAATGGGAAGTGTATCTGTTCAGAAATATCCCCCTATGCAAGATCGATTCCTTCAGTGGTGGCTAGTTAGTCCAAGGATCTTGCACTTGGGAAGATAACGACCAATGCAATCGGTATCACTGCCCTCGCTTATCAATGTAGGCTTCGACCACGCATTACATGTTCCATGTATTGTCTAGCTAGGAATATGAGGTGGAAAAAGCTGGATGAACCAACCCCAATCCTCTCTGCGCCTGCAAGCCCGAAGAATTGAACCCTTTCGCTGAGAAAATCACACCAGGGAGATGAAAGGTGATCAGCACAACCGCCCCTTATAGATGTTGTCCGGTCACCATTGAGCATACAGAGCCAATGAATGAAATCTTTGAATGCTTGGATAGTCTTACCAAAAGCTAGGATAAATGAACGTCCAGCCTCAGACAGAACCACCCTTATGAATCCCATGGTCAAAGCTTTTGTTGAAAGAAGGAATGGACCATAAATCAATCTACGCAGAGTAGCTGGTCTGGGCCATAGGCCGCCTGGGGCGACATTATCCACAGCAGCCAGCTCCAAGGATAATCGAATGTTGCACATCGTTAAACGATGTGTCAGCCTTTGAGATCTGGCTCCGACATCTGTGTCAGAGGCTTGGGGCCCTTTGTCTGAGTGATACTCCCTTGCAAGATATTCGCCCAAGAAGAGATGTCTCGATTTCGATATCATCCAAGACCAAATGGCCCAACAAACGGCTTCTCTCCAGATATATATATCAATCCAATTGTTGCCGGCCTTGAACTGAGTCCGAGTATCACACACTACGTCGCCTTCGACAAGATCAATTATTGTACGGCGGAGTTGATATTCGACCTCCAGAAGCTATTTAAAGAGCTTGGAGTATCAGGATCTTCTACAACAGAAATCTACTACCCATTTGTTAAAAAGTACGTATTCCCCACGGTCTCAGAAAACACGGAACTTAGTATACGAAGGATTTGTCGTGTAGGAGCTATACTGCCCACGATGATGAGTTCTAGTAGACTGCAAGCCCGTTTATTCCCGTTCTAGCAAGTACCGACACCGAAAGGGAGATAGTATTGCAGGAAGAGCGCCTTGAGCTTTACAGGAAAGTAAAGACAGTCCCCTGAGCCGCGCTGATCACGAAGCAGAAGTTCCAGCGATGGATGTGAAGAAGTTCAACCTATTCATACAGCAAGGAGCAGATCGAGTTAGTTACCTTCGATTGAGCTGTTCTGAGTTTCTACTGAGTGGCTCTCCAAAAACGCAGGCCAGATTTCTTAACAGCTCTGGGATGAAAAGCCCGCAGAATAAAGCCCTGGTCATTCAAAGTCAACATCCCGAGCTGTATCTACGACCGGTAATAGACAGCTTGGACCAGTACTTTCGCATATCCTTCGCATATCCTTGTGCTGACTCGCCTTCGCGGATGGTGACAGCCGACGTGTGGCCGTGCTGGCTCTGATATAGATACAGTAATTGGCAATCGCGACATTCTGGAGGAATTTTACTGGGCTGTTGATATGCTTGTCTCGACTCTCGAATATGATATTGCCGTCCTTCCATCAATACCGTTCTATGCCACGCAAACGGCCGCGTTCCTAGACCATCGTGTGGCAGTAAGGCTCTGCCAGCAGACTATGGCTCCGTCCAACATCCGTATGAAGAAACTACAAACTGCAAAGACCTACAGGAGAAGCTTCCCGGTCTGAGCAAATACCGGGTGGTCGCCCTCATAACATGTCTCATACGTACATCGCCATGTACTACAATTCGCTCTAACACCGAATGCACACATTGTAGGCGGTCCGCAACCGGTGTTATTCTCAGCAAGCTCAAAATAATCGCCACATTGGACTTGTTCGAAAACCAGACCCCATTCCCAAGGCAGACAACCTAGCATGATGGCTATTTTTGTGTCTATCATCGATGGATACATACTGCACTGCCAACTCATGGATTGCAGTCCCCAGAGGGTGCAAGTCGTTCCCAAACTGCCAGTGGCTTTGACCACAATTAAGAAGCAGAAAGCCGCAGGTCCATAGCTTCCCAATTGTTCGACTTACACTTCGGACGGGAAACCTCAGGCTGACCGTTCCATCCTGGCAAGATAGTATGGCCCACCGACGCACCTTCTATTGCCTGTTCATCACCTCAACTGACAAGGCCTATCCAAAAAATATCAGACAGGGTTCAGGTCGTAATTATCGATAGCTCGGCCGCCATTGCAGTCTCAGAGCTTGACCGCTTGGAATATTCTGCCTTAGCGAGCCAATCGAGTGCCACTTCTGTGTCTTCCGCAAGACATTCATAATTGGAACCCTTGATATCATTCCAGGTCGGTCTTCGTCCTTGACCAAGGTAATGGGGCCCGGGATCCGCTTCCATACTGCGATGTTGATGATAGATGAAGGAACAGCAAAACTCTGCCAACAATCGCAGCAATCCTTCAAGGGAAAATTGATTAAGGATTTGCAAATCGCCAGGGACGCCCAAATAGGTAAAGGATATTAAAGATGAAGATATGGAGAAATATCTGGCAGAGGCAGACCACATCAAATGGGATACTGGACCAGCTGATATCGTCAGATTGATCATTTAACACCGTCAATTGCAATGGAGCTACAGCGATGGTTTGTACAGTGGTTTTAGCACCATGGAGTCTCGCTCAAGCGACAGAGATACATTCTGAAGTAAAACTATGCACGCTCATACCTTACTTCTTTGGGTTGACACGTTGAAGCTGGGACACTGCTTCTCTAGGTAGCCATGAAGGACTTGAGGAGCTGCGCGCCGGGCAGGAAAGCAAAGGATAGTGAAGCGCATTGGAGGAGGATTGAAAGCTGTTCTAGCAGGCAACAACATGGAAAGGGATCGGCGAGTTTGCATCCGCTTCGACCCGCGAGGTCAGAGCCAGGAGCTTCAGAAAGAAGATACCGATCTAGTTATCGCTCTTCCCATCATATGTTCAAGGATAGTGTCGAGAAAACAAGGACAGCGCATCGAACAGATCGAGGGAATACCAATAAAATCCGAAAAGGGGTTTTCGGAAGTTATTAACTCGGGGGAGCAAGTGCACAACACCATCTAGCAGCCTTCACAGCCCAGACGCCATTCAAGTGACCCACTAATGCTTTCAAAATGCATCAGGGAATATAACTGTCTCATCCTCCCCGTGGCAAGCATCACCGTGATAGTAGAAGGCTGAACTCTCCCTGCGGAAGGCGGACACAGAGCCAGTGTCAACACTTCCACGGCTTCCGTCGGTTGCTAGTACTCACGCAGGAAATGGCATGGACGTGTTCTAACTGGGGATCAGAGTGAACGGCACGTGGTATCGGGTTGGCAGCGATCAAGATGTTCGCCACGATGTGTGCATCAAAGACACCGTTCGTTTTTGGTAACATCTCAGCCGCCAAACTGTTCGATTCAAAGTATCGTTGTTCTTTGTTTAGCCTCATAGAGGAGGATACTCGATCGACCTAATCGATAGTTTACCCAACGATCCGATAGACCTATTTCGAGGCCTCATTTCCTCGCTACGTGTACCGTGTTGGGAGATTGTTTCGTCCACTACAAACTTTGTATGGCCGGGCGTGGTGGTTGAACGCGCCGGGATTCCTTCGCGCAAGTGTTCTGGGCCTCAGTCGTGAACATATAGTTCAAATCAACGATTATCGCTCAAGACAGGAACCTGTCCTCTCTAAACAAATACTCCCAGCATACATACTAATCATGATTTCTTCACGTCGAGCTCCTCACTAAGCATCAGTTACTTCTCTAAACATCACTGCTAAACATAATATACTTTCGACTCGTCCAAAAGCTTAAGCTGTTACACAGCATGAGGAGCCGCAATCGAAACAAATAAAACCCCTGCAATAGTGGTCGTAGTGCTTAATGAGAAATCCATATCAATCAAATTTACATGAACTATGTATTTCGTTCATGCAAACTGATGATGAACAAACCCCTTGCAGTCCACGTTGGATGGAAACCCTAACCCAGCCCGAGATTGGTCTAGTCCAGGAGCACGAGATCAATGCAACGCAGATCTGAAAACGGGGATGGGCTGGGCTACAATTGGTTGAACTTGCCGTACATCATCTCGGCGAGCGTTTTAGTTGGATACTTTTTTTTGGACAGTTACATAGTTATGTTGTTCCATTGCGTGTTGGGTGTTTGTCGTCAAGGTGGCCAGGAATCAATGAGTGAGGACTCTGTGAATCGAGAGCTAAAAATAAATCGAGGACCGTGTCCTGGATGGGGAAGAACACAAATCCGGCAGTCCGGATGAATAGTCGCCCGCCTTCCTGGATGACTACGTATGTATTGATCCAGAGTTTTGGGACCATTGCTCGTGCGTCGCCCATCCAAACCATCTATTGAAGGGATCGACGGACGAATCCAGCGAAGATACACGGTGTCCATTTCGACGACGACGAGGGTTTTCTTCACCGCTCACAACGGTCCATCAGTGGATCCGACTCTCACAGGAGTGGGAAGCGTAATGTAATACTAATCATCCTTCGTCTCATTAGATGAAATTCAGGGCGCAGAGGATCCATGGACATTTCCGCGGTTACCGACAGAAAGGTCGATTATTTTGACAAGTGGATTCAACGGTGAACTTTCTTCGTTGACCGCTTGGGGAGGGGGCAGGATTAAGCTTTCAGGTCGTGATGGAAGCCCGTGTCGAATCTTCTTTAAGATTGCCCTTCCGGGAGGAGATCGACGGCGGTTCCTGTCTGGGTGTGCCGTGGCTGGGCGGTTTTGGCGTGATGAACCATGGTTCGACCCCGAGTTATTGAGTAAGTTATTTCGACTAATTATTCATCGGGGGTTTGTTTTTAATAATATTAGGTACCGAGTCAACTAGTTGATTTTGAATTGTTGAATTGTCTCGTCCCGTTCATTTATGGAAAGGGAATAGAAGCGCCATGGAAGGATCCCGCGGTCACATTGTGGCTTTTTTTCCTTTTTTGTTCTTCTTTTCTATTTAGGAAAATTTCCCCCTTCTTTACTCCGTACTCCGTATTTTGTCTCAGGTGCGCTTTGGTGAGGCTGTTGTGGTTTCTGCTGTTTTGAGTAAACACTTGACCCCTCCCCTGGTTATACTATAACCCTCTGAATCTCGATGACGGGGGAAATTCCCGATTTATCCTATCGCATAATGCGAGCCATCGATCGTATCTCTCTTGGATTTAGGTTGCTTTGTCAGGGGTTGTCTTCTAGACCGGGCTGGATCCCGACCGGCAGGCACTCCGTAGTCACGACCAGCATATGTAAGTCCGCGGATGTCTTACAGGTGCGGTGGCCATTAGGCTCGGCTGCTAGAATATTCGGGAGGGAAGGGAAAAAAATCGGTGGTTGGTGGCTTTCGCTCTGCCCGACGAACGGGGGCGATCAGCCCAATCAGGGGTCATCTGGACAGGGATGTTGGCAAGGTCGCATCGACGTCTCATCTGGCTGACATTTGAGGCGTCGGGAACCCAGTGAAACGACCGAGGTAGAATTGAAGCTACCGAGCTAAGGCCGGCCTAGCCGGGTTCAGTTCAGTCTGGCAGTCGGCGGGAAGTATCCGTTACATAAGCCCCTGCCAGGAGATCGATGGAGGGTTCCATATCCAATTTCATGGACCTGAGCGCCGAGTTCCGTTCGGGGTCTGTCCGTGCTGACCTCGAGAGACAACACGGAAGCACTGGCCAATCGTAGCGTGGTTGATGAGGTACAGCCAATGGACGGTCGACGATAACGAGATGGAGGCGGCCTCCAATCCAGAGGCGAGCCAAGAAGCGACCCGCTTCCAGTGGGGAGGTCGGGCCTCACGATTGATTGGTTTCCATGAGGCTTTAGCGTTATCTTTCATCTCGTCTCGTGTGAACTAACTCAACGGGGATGGAACGCTCCAACTGGTGTCCTTTGCTTTTTTTTTTTTTTTTTTTTTTTTACCAACGGGAGGAATGAACGTAGGCGGATTTTCACCGCCGATCGTTGCGGTTCCTTTTTGTTTGTTTGGTGTTGGTTGCAAGGGATAAGAATGATACGAGGAGTCGTGATTCATTCACCCTTGATGCGTCCATCATTCTCCTTCATCAGAGGGTGGGAGTACGACATACCAACAAATCCAAGAATACAACTGGTGGTGAGGTCGTATCGGGTGTGATTCGGGGGCTGCAACAACGGGATCGACGGAGGTTCCAATGTCTCGTGAACTCTTCCCGAGAGAGTAAGCCAGCAGTACTCGCGGTCTTGCACTTGGTAGTAGTAGTTAGAGTGTCCCCAGCTCCAATCCAGTGGGCAGGCTGAGCCGTGGGTCCGACGTCATGAGGTGGAGTCCGTCGATGTGCGACTCTCTCGCTTGGTGTGGCCAATCACCACTCGGGTATTTTCAGTTCGTGGATCCGTTTTCCTGCACACCGGACAGTCACCGGCTGCTGGCCCCGTCTTTCTTTCTTCTGGCGCCCCAAGCTGATTTGCCGGTGGCGGCTTAGAGAGTTGGGGAGGGATCCGCCTCAACGGCCATCAATTATCGTGGACGGAGGAACCGGGACGGTGAGCGGTGGGACAGGCACCAACACTAATAGCATTCCTCGATTGGCACTATCGTTGAATCTGTCTCCTCCTCCGTCCTCAGCGGAGAGACTATGGAGTACGTAGATAATACTAATCCAACCTGATCTATCTGAAAAAAAGTGGAGAGAAGGGGAAACCCGGGTCACTGGAGAAGACGCTCAAAGAGGCAAGCCGTCACGCTTCTTGCCACAGAGTGATTAACGCCTGGCTGGGCACGACGACGACGACGACGACATGACTCTTCTCGCAACTTTGATTCTCGATGGTAAGGATATACATCCATCGATGAGTAAGGGAATCGATTGGTATGCTTTAGGTAAAAAGCGGTCAAGCAGGGAGGGACAGGGATTGGTGCCAGGGTCGGGAGTGTTGTCATCATGACTTTTTATCGTTTTCGGGGAAAAGGGGAGAGAGAGCGAGAGTGATGACTTGTTTTTGATAATGCTTAGTAGTACTTCGCCCGGATCCGAGCTGCATTGGCGCTCCCACTGATTGGTTCATTTTGCTACCACTTTTTATTTTATTATATTTTATTTTATATTTTATTCTTCGTTTGTACTGCTATTTCCTTGTGTCGGAGTAGAGCCATTATAATTCCTTCCCCAACCCCAAGGGGGATGATGGATGCGAAATGAATGACTAGTGGAATTAGTGAACGCCGGAGTAAATACGGAGTACGTCGAGAATCACATTCACTTTACTCCGTCCGTAATCCCGACGCATTTCTGATCGTCGGAGACTATTCATCAAGGCACAGTAATACATTACCAACCAGGATGGAAAATCCTCCCTGATTCGATTATTCGATTAGGTACTACCACGGCGACTGCTAACGAATTGGAAGCTCGGCGGAATCCCGCCCAACCAGAAACGGCCATCATTTCCATCCTTTCGACTTCCTCGGCAAAATACCGTTCCCAATGGGGTTTAGTGGATGGACGCCACCATCGGAATCTTTCCTTGAACGACGGAGAGACTCGAAATGGGGAATGAATTTCGACGCACAACAAAGGAAACCGGCCGGATTGTCCATCCGGCTGACGACTCGAGAGCATGATCGTCAACTGAAAGGGAGAGGGAGAGAGGGCGTGTAAAAAGGAAATAATTCACGATCCCCCGCCCTGGCAACAAGAATGAGATCGGTGAAGGAATGATGAACGGTCTTGCACCAAGAGGGCGATGCAACCACTGGATGGGGATCTCCCAAGGGGGCTCCACTCGCTGCATTTCTTCGGGACTTTCTAGTTTCATTGACCTTACCGGGCTTGGGCAAGTCCTACCACAGTGTTACTTGGTATAGTCGCCGTAGTGAGTCTTGTGGGGTGTCTGGCGGACGGAAGGGAGGGAGAGAGGAGGAGGAGGAGGAGGGGGAGGATTTTCGTCAAATAATTTTAATTTACTCCGTCGAATTCTTCCGAGTTTATTATTTATTTATTTATTAATTTATTAATTAATTTATTTCTTCATATATTATTCTTCTGGTTGTCATTTTAATTATTTAATGAATTTGGATTTATTTTATTGTTTGGTTTTAATTATGATTTCCCATGTGTAATCTTCGGACGGATTGATTCTGATTTGGTTGTTTCTGTGATCCGTGGGGAATGCCCAATGATAAGCGAAGGATAGGTAAAGGGACACTAGTGATTTTAATCTCCTGCTCCACCGGACGCATGGCAAAATCTCCAAAGTCAGTGCTCAACCTCGCCTCGCCTCTTTGGTTGATTTTTAGTTTTATTTTAATCTCCATTGTCTGGGCTCCTGCTGCTGCTCTCTCGCGCGAGAGTCCTTTTTAAGTCTAATGATTCCCACCCCCCTCCTCCGCCTCATTCTCCCCGCTATCAGTATCGTTGTGCTCGTCTCTGCCAACCCATTCAATTCTCTCTGATCTCTCTCCTCTCTCTCCTCTCTGGCGGCTCTGGATATCTATCTCCATTGAACGAGGATCATCGCTATCATATCAACGCTTTCTCAGAACTATAACCTCCCACTAGCTTCGTTGCTTAAACCCAATATCGACGGGGAAACGGACTGTGCATCGAACCACCCCTCCCCAATACACAACTCTCGGCGTCATCGATCTCGGTTGCCACCTGCCATGATTCAGTGGTTCATTCCACCTTTACATCATTCACCATTCCAGATCTAAACATTCACTGGTCATTGCCATTGTCCATCAGAATTAATCTACCACAATACCTCGATTACGACGCCGTTCGGTTCCGACTCCACTGTGATCTTATTTATCTACCATTCTCCTCACCCACCAACTCTACATCCACCTCCATAATCAAACTCACATCCATATCTGGTGATCGAACCGAAACATAATAATCATGGCCACTCACATTATCACTACTACTACCACCTCCCCTCCTGCCAACCAGATTTCGGTCTACGGCCATCCGTCTCCGGTGAACACCGCCAACAGCTCGCCGACATCTCCCCGTCAGCAGTATCTGCCCCTGCAGACTCGGCAGTTGCGTCCCCCCAAGGGCCCTCTCTACGTGCCGGCGGCCTTGCGCCCGACTGAGCGTCCCCAGAAACCTTCTCCTCCATCTCCCCCACGCAGCGTCCATGGTTCCCTGGACAGCTTGAATGACGGCAGCGAGGAGCCACAGCCTGCCCTGACCCGTCGTTCCACCATCGAGAGTACGGTGAGCGATGGAATTAGCAAGATGGCCCAGGATGAATGGATGAAGCATGAGCATCTGGGGGAAGTCACTGGTCTTCCTACTAGAGATCACTGGAAGGTACGTTTTGAATCTTAGCATCTTGCGTCCCGAAAGGTAGAGCCCGGTCGCACTGGGGTCGCGTGTGCTTTATATCTCCCGTATGGCGTGCGCGCGGCTCTGGATGTCGCGTCGATCATCGATCACGAATGATGGCGTGATCTGATGTCACCCACCAGGCTGAACCTTTTCTGGGTTTGACTCGATCACCAAATAGCAGTGGCTAACAAAACATCCCACAGGCGGACTCGGCCTCTCCCAACTGTGACTCGCCCACCTGCCGTTCCTCATTTGGCCTCTTCCTCCGCCGCCATCACTGCCGCCACTGCGGTCATGTCTTCTGTTCTTCTCACACTCCCCACGTCGTGCCGCTCGACCAAGATGCCCGCTTCCACCCCGAAGGCGTCCCTTCTCGTGCATGCGATCTGTGCTGGCATGCCTTCCAACGCTGGGAGGAGTCTCGCAGCGAGCGTCTCAATAAGATCCAGACTTTGATCGAGGCACAGAACATCAAGACGGAGGAAGTGGCCGAGGAGACCACCGAGCACGTGGACAACATCGCTGATGAGGAATCCCGAAAGGCACTCACGGCCTTGCTGGGCCAGAGCACGGAGATTGCCGCCAGCATCCCTCGGGGCTGGAACTGGAGCACCTTCTAATCGACTGGACCTGGGAGTCTTGCTGTCGATGCTCTCCCACGCCATCAACTTGACTCTCTTTCTTACTTTCTTTTTCCCTTTCTTTGGCCACATCTGCTATCGCGGACGTGTGCTACATGCGTTTTAGAACATACTTGGCTTTCGCTTCGGCGTATCATCTGGGATTTAGCATTTCGGTTACTTGCTCGGAGTTTGGATCTGGCTTTCACTTTACGGATTATGGCTTTCTTCTTCCGGCGTTCAGCTCGCTGCCACTCGATCGTCCTAGAAACGGGGAGGTGGTTCTTTCTCATCGTCGCTTTACTCTTTTGCTACTGGATACCCCGTCATGTTGCTTATGCACGGCGATCTCTTACGATTTACTATCTGGCGCTATGGAAGGATCTTAACGGTAATACAGGTGTTGGTAATGCAATATAAGAATCTATCAGCTACGTCGATCCATGTGTAAACCCTTGTAGACTGTTCAGTTGCTTTGATCAACCCTCACACGTTGCCCTCTTGTACATGCCCTCCTCCCTCTAGCTCTGATCCGTCTTAAACCCTATACACCAGGAACCAACTTTGTCCACCATGGTCTCTAACCGGGATATCCCTTCCATAAAACTATCACATAGCCCAATCTTTGTAAAACGAGAGAGAGATATATATATAGTATGTATCAGCTCAAACACACTCCAAAACCCACATCACTAAAGCCCCCCCCCAATTTTCATCTCTCTACATCCCTTCAACACTATAACGCTCATTCATAATCTTCACCCATGATACCTTGTTCCGGGCGCATCAGAACCTCGTGCGGCGCATACTGCGGCGGAACAGTGCAGTTCTGCGACGAAGACATTGAGGCGCATTGACCTTGCATTGTTGGATTGGATGACAATAGGGGGTTAGCGGGTGTGGGGAGGATGTGTATGTTAGTATACCAGATGGATGCGCTGGTGGGTTGATTCCTCCGGGATTCCTCTAATGGTGTCCACTTGGGTTGAGATTGTGGTGTGTAATGACGGGTACTGATTGCTGTTTTGATCATTATTCATATAAATAGAAGGTCTTTCATACTCTGTGACCATTGGGTTAACGTACATGGCGATATAGCAGCATGTACTTCGGAGATGCGGAGATAAGCTAATGGGAGGTTAGTTGATCCTATTGACAATTAGTACTATGTATTGTTGATCTGGCGCTGCCTTGCATGCATAATGAGCATATCGACACAATCGGACAGGTCTTTAAACTCAATTCTCTGAGTTATCATCTATCTACAGAGTTAAAATCCATCGTCAATAACCTAAACCCAAACAATACCTTGTGCATCCACTACACTTCTTGGACAACCACCGATAACGCCTGCAAACAAAACAAACACGTTCATCCATCCCAAAGAGAAAAATATTCCAAGGCCCAACAATCAACGAACCACCCAGAGCATCTCTAGAGAGGGGAAACGACTTCAAAATGTCCCTCTACTACGACGCTGTCAAGATCCTGACCAGCCCATCCCCAAAGGGCGGCTCCTTCAAATCGCGCATCTATAACGAACGCAACCTCAAAGCCAATCCCGCGCAAATCTACGCCCTAACGATCGAAGCCTCGAAATGGGATATCGTCCTCAAGGAAGTCATCGACCATGCGGGTATCCTGAAGCTTGAGCCCAAGGTTCGTCTTTTTATCCCTTCCCATCCCCCCTCCCTCATTTCCCTCGATCCTGAAGTCGTAAACAGAAGGAGGGGGCGGAACCCGGATAATGCGAAGATAATTATCCTGCTGACGGACGCAAGTGGATCTAAATCTAATCTCTCTTCTCCGGAATATATAGCTCACACCACTTCTCGCTCTCCTCCTGGTCCACGATCACCTCCTCGCGAAGAATGGCATCGCGGCGCCAAGCTCACATCCCATCCGCCAGGCCATCGAACGCCATAAGACGCGACTAAAGGGCGAATTCATCAAGGCGCGGGTGCGCCGCGGATGCGCATCCATCGAGCAACTGAAAGACGCCGTGCAGAAGGAGAAACACCCCCAGGGCTCGACGGCCTTTTACCCGCGGTGGATACGGATCAATAACGTGCGCACGACAGCCGAAGAGCAGTTTGAGAGTACCTTTGCGTCGTATAAGCGGGTCAATGCGCTGTCAAAACTAGAGGGCAAGGACGATATGAAGAGGATCTACGTCGACTCCAATATCCCGGACTTGGTGGCGGTGCCGCCCGGAGTGGACTTCACGGTTACCCCGGCGTATAAGAACGGGGAGATCATTTTGCAGGACAAGGCGTCTTGTTTCCCTGCGTATCTTTTGTTTGGTTTGGGGGATGTATGGAGTGGTGGAGACTTGATCGATGGGTGTGCTGCGCCTGGGAATAAGACGACACATTTGGCGTCGCTGCTGTGCAAGAATAACAAGAAGAAGAGGCCGAAGCAGCGGATTATTTCCATGGATGCGTCACAGGTGCGCGCGAAGACGCTGCAGAAGATGGTTTCGGCGGCGGGCGCAGATCACTTCACAACAGTACTTCCGGGGCAGGACTTCCTGGCGCTAGACCCCGAGGATGAGAGGTTTGAGAACGTTTCTGCGTTGTTGCTGGATCCTAGTTGTTCGGGGAGTGGGATTATTGGGCGGGATGATGTTCCCAAGTTTGTTCTTCCGGTTTCGCCAGCGGAGGAGAGGAAGAAACAGGGGAAGAAGAGGAAGCGGGGCCAGGATGAAATTGAGGGTACTGCCAATGGGTCGGTTTCCACGTCAGCTACAGACGAGAATGAGATGGCCAGTACGCAGCTGGACCTGGAGCGGTTGACAAAGCTGTCCAATCTACAGACACGCATCGTGGAGCATGCAATGTCATTCCCGACTGCTACGCGCATTTCGTACAGCACTTGCTCCATTCATCTAACCGAGAATGAATCAGTTGTTGAGCGGCTTCTGGCGTCAGACGTGGCCAAGCGTCGTGGGTGGAGAATCATGCGCCGGGACGAGCAACCAGAGGGACTGAGGACGTGGAAACATAGGGGTGTCCCAACTGAAAGTCGGAGCTCCAGCGGCAGCCCAACGCAGGATAGCACACAGAGCGCAGACCTCAAGGTTACCCTCTCCAAGGAAGAGCTAGAGGGCTGCCTGAGATGCTGGCCTGGCGACGACGAGGGGCTCGGTGGATTTTTCGTTGCCGGGTTTGTGAGAGACGAGAGTCTAGCTGGCAAGCAGGAGGTTCTTCAGGATGGTCATGAGGACGAGAGTGAGGATGAAGATGGCGAAGACGAAGACGACGAAGATGACGACGACGACGAGGAGGAGGAGGAGGAGGAGGAGGGCGGAGACGAATGGGCAGGCTTCTCCGATTAGACCCCAGAGTCAATCTCCCTTATACCGCTACCCTTCTAGTATACTCCATGTATATGCATATACTACAAAAGACATAATGAGCATGTTAAACAAAAATGGACTACCTTCTCACTACATTCTAAAACGCCCTCTAACCAGCACATTCCCCTCCATACAAATCCTCTTTATACAATACACACACATACACATACACACACGCACACACACACACAGAGAGAGAGAGAGAGAGAGAGAGAGAGAGTCCATCTAACAAAGAAGTACCAAATTCCATAGGAACCCAAGATACTCTCTTCAATACAAACACCCCCCGCCTTTTCATAGTTATGGAACGATCTAGTGTCACGTCCTAAGGTGGATGGACGAGCTTCTTCATCTGTTTTTTGAGTTGAGGTCGTGGAATAGTCGCTGGTGTTCTGAAAGGGCTTTGGAGTGTTTGTTTTCTTCTTTTAGGGATGGTCGAGGCATTGTTAGATTTTATCCTAGGTTTTTCCTTTTTTTCTTTGCTGGGGAAGTGGCTGTGGGTGGAGATGGTGTGAGTTCCATGGCTTTTTAAGGGTATTTGATGGAACTACCTAGTATCTGTTGGAGGCTGGATATTTGTTGTACGTCAGAGTGGCTTTTACTCTTGCTCAAATGTGGTATGTGAGAACAGATACTAAATAGGGTGGCTAAGGAGCAAATGGAAGATAATGTGTGTGCATATGTGATCATTCAGGATTCTATCAATGCTAAGATGCCAGAAACGCCCGTGTATGATTCCGACTCCGCTGCTCTGTATATGCATCCAGCTTCACCGCGACCAGCGTGAACTCGAGTCTGTCGCCGGCGGCGTTAGGGAGGAAGTGCAGACGCCAGTGGCCATTCCGGACGACATACCCCTCAGCCTCGTTTGGCGGATCGTCAACTCGTCTGCGTTTGGCCGCAGGTTGCGACGGATCTGCCTGCTCGGAACCATATCCGACGGTTTCCGGGGCGCGAGCTTGTCCGTCCACGGTCAAGTCTGTGTCTCGTGTGATAGCTACCTGGACACTAGGCGGGGCGGATTGGCTTTCCGACAGGCCTGGGATGTTTGCCTTTCCCGCTATGATCTGCAGCAAGCTGCAGAAGCGCGCCTTCGTCGAGTTTAGGAACTTAACTTGCTTAGTGGTAAGGTTGACCATGGTGGTTTCGTCGCCGATCTCGAGAATCAGGTCGTATGTGTCCTCATCGACGAACGGTCGCGAGTATGTGACCCAACCGCTGAGCGGGGATGCGTCGTGGTGGGCAACGCTAACTCCAGAGCGGCGCACATCCTCCAGACGGACGACGATTTCCGATCGCTGCCGGATTGGATTGAAGCTGATATGGTGTGGGATCAACTTCTGCTCTAACCCGCGCAGGTGAAAGTAGCGGCAATCGCGTAGCAGTTCGGCGCGGTGCGTTTCATTCTTTATATCCAATGGGTATCCGCGCAGGAGGTGAAGGAGCTGCGCGAAGACTTCCCCCGATCGATTGGGTACGCTGGGTGGGATAATGGCGGGGGGGCGTAACAGGCCGTGACGATCTAGTCCGGGGAAGATCTCGGTGGGGGAGGCAAAGAAGGCACCGAAGCCTAGAGAGAAGAAGTTTGGGGAGTCGCCGGGGCCAGAGAAGATGTCGCGCGGGATCTGGAAATCCTTGTCACCGATCTGAATGAAGATCTCAGATTCAAAGAGCTGAGAGATGAGGCGAGGCACTACCATCAATACGGATTAGTCGTGGATTTCGATACTCCAGGTCAATGCGACAGGCATACAGCTATAGAACTGCGCATCTGCGAAGAATTGTACAAACTCGGTGCCATTTTTAGGCCGGATATGATAGCCTGTCGCAAAGGGCGAGAACGTTAACCCCAAACACAATTCAATTTCACCATGTCGCGCTTACCCTGTAGATGCCTTACAATCGCTTTAAATGTGTTCGGATCGCGATCGATGTACAGCGTCCGGATCTTCGAGCCGTCGACTGTCTGGAGCACTTGCTCCTCGAAGAATTGAGAGAAATAGGATGGAGCTCCAAGACCTTAGCGGAAGTCAGTCATTGAGACCGGAGGGCCACTGACCATCGGAGGCTATCGAAGCTCCGGAGACACGGAAGAGCTCGGTTCCTATCTGAATCGAGAAGACCTTCTCGGGAGGGAGCGAGCATTTTGGTCGCGGCTTGGATGGAGATGGACCGCGTTGCGGTGTGGCTGAGGATCGGTCGCTCATATCTATCTTTAGGAACAATTACCATCTGGCATTAGCATTACATGCTCTTAGCTCAAATACAACCATCAGAGGTCTGACCCAAGATGGGGAAGGGTGTCATACCGTGACTGCAGTTTTGCGCTGATATGCAGTAGTTGGGGAATCGAAAGAAGAGAAGGGAAGGCGGTGTCGATTGACGTACATACCAAGACAGGAGCTTATCGTGGTGTGGTCTGTGCACGTGCCCTATCGATGCTTCGGTTTGCCCCGAGTATGTCCATTAAGATAAAATGTCCATTGGTTCTTCAGCATTGTATTTGTGCTCGAAGAAAGGAAACCATTTGCCTTTCAAAGCTAACGAGCAAAGCCCCCCATTCAGATATCGACTCGAGAAGCGGACAGAGGTTGAGAATAGTCCGTACTCGTTAAGATAGATCTATCTATAGTAAATGTACTGACATACTAACTATAGCTCGTGATGGCTCGTCATTTGTAGGCTAAAGCTTCTAGAGGAAAATATAACCGCCACAGCCTTGAATAATAGAAATTCGTAGGCTAATAGAGTCTCATTCATGTACGGGGGTGATGTCCAAGGCTGGAGTTAAACGGTTACGTCCTGAACTCTAGGTGAAATGGTTCTTCTTTGTAACATCAAGCATGACTGATATTTGTGTTATTAGTAATTGGAATCAAGCTGAGCGATTCAATTCACAGCATTAGTAGTGTACATTGTACACTGATGCACTGCTTTAGAGATAGAACAGAAGCGTGTAGTCATGGTATATAAGTTCTGTCGATGTCGAAGCAACACATCTCTTCCCTCTTCACGCTTCGACTTCAAAGTTCCAAGGAGAACATCCCCACTCACAACACAGCAAAACTACCTACCACCTACAAGCTGACTATCTCAACATTATTCTATTATTTCCTCTCCTCCATCTCAGAAAATAAAACCACCAAAGAGATGCGTGTGATGGAGGTTCTCACCACTATTGCCAACAATGGCACCATCAACTTCGCGCGGCTGTACCACACCAAGACAGAAAACTCACCTGTTCCTATTGACCAAATACTCAAGAAGCCCTCAGCCTACCGCTTCGTCTTCCAGAATCCCCTCGACTTGCATAAGCTCCTCGAAGACCCTGACCCCACCAGCGTGGCCATATGCCAGGGCATGAAAAGCCTACGGCTCGACCTCCTACAGCCCCTCATAGAGGATAAGTTGTCTTTCATCGATGTCCTGACCGACCGTGCAGGCCTGCAGGCACTCATGGAGAACTGGAGAAATGCCTGTCGAATTATCCCAAAGGACCATGGCCTCGAGGAACTTACCTTCGATATGTCTGAGGAGAATGAAATGTGCCAGTTGCGCGCAACCGGTACAACAGTTCAGATTATCAGTACGACCCTGGTCCTTAAGGCAAGACAGGACTTGCGGTGTTGGATTCAAGGAGTGAGCAGTTCGAACCATGTGCATACTTCTCTTGTTAGTCGCTAGTGCTCGGAGCGTTGGGGGTTGAGGGGTCATTGGGATATTTTGAGCTGCGCCTGGAATATCTCGGGTGTTGATAGCTTGGAGCTGTTCTTTGCGTTCTGACTGACATGCGACCTTCTCGGGGGCTTATTGGAGATGGCGTGGAGTGGGTTCTGACTGCGACTGTATGCCAGCAACTTTGGTGTAGTTATTTCTATTTCTACAAAGGGAAATGGAGGCACTGAATCTGAAATTTATGAGAAAATGTCAAAACAATACCTATAGTACTTTTCCCAACGGCATCCTGCCTGGATGACTTTTATATGAAAGACCACTAGGAAAAGATCTGTTATTTTTAATCAAGTGTTAGGCCAGAGACTCACGTGCTGTAACTGAGAGATACAAGCTCGACTGACCTCGATACAAATAAGTGTACAGAGCTGATAGCTAGTAGAGATATAAGACAGGCGACAGCTCTTATTTATTAGCTCAACTAGACGTTGTCGTGCTGGAAATTTTCAGTGGTTGGGTCTACAGTTACCTAAGACAAGTATTGAAGAGTGGTATCTGGTTCTATTGTTGTAGTCTAACCGACCAGCAGTTAATTGATCGAGGGTAAGGCTTCAGCCGATTCCTACAACTTGGCCGTAGGCTTTTCCTCTAACGTCAGGGGACCCCTTCCTCGTCTGCCGTACTATTTAAGGACATATTTATTTATTTATTTAATCAAGTTTAACGTCCATATAGAGCCATTTGGCTATGACAGACACATGCGTCTAGGCAGTGGTCTGGACCACTGCCCCTAGGTTGTCCCTAGAGGCTCTACTAGCCCCCTCTATCCTTTTTTATGTTCGTTTTGGTCCTTTTCCTCGCCCGATCCGCCTGTCTGCGCCAGGGCATTTAAGGACATAGCTGTCGATATCTTCTTCACTGGCCACAGCTTCAAGGCCAATTCTGCCACCAATACGATGAATTACCGGCATCGTCGAACTGTGTAAATCCACGCCTATCACAGTAACATGAATCGACGAGAATTGCATAAGCTTGGTAGCTATCACACAGTGAGAATGCTTTAAATGTACAGCGGGTACTTTGCCGACTATCATGTAAGCATTTCATTTCCCTTCTCCTTCTTGTAGTCAAATGATATGCCTATAGAGACGGTTATTCTTCGTTCACATGCCCATTTGGAACCCGGTGATATAAATGCCACCCCGGAGTCCAGACCATCCGTGAGGCTGGGAAGCAATGTTGGCTTCCCCCTGTGATGGGAATGCCTTCGCTTCACCGCAGCCGTGGCATCGCTTGTCATGTATCGGAGTGGGTTCAACATGTCAAGAATTCGGTAGTAGTTGCGAGGTAATTAAAAATGGGGAGATTGGAATTCATTCAACCGCCTGGAAAAGGGGGAGGATGCACGTGTGGCCAGGTGCCACTAATCCATGATGGGTATAAAGCTCTGCCTGAGGCGCCAGGGATGCCCCAAGGGGGTTTTCGTGAGGGTTGACACATTCCACCACAACAACTACGCCAGCGACTAGTACACGACTAGGAGCCTTCAATCAATAGACCGTCCAATCCCTGGGCCAAACGATGATCTTCACTGGATCATCCGACAGCATCCGTCACCAATGGAAACGCTTCTAAGTGGGCTGATGGTGCTACTAAATCGGTCAACCACGCACTCTCTCCTTCCGGCGCGTCTGGGGAATGGAATGCCTTGTCTCCATCCCTTCACATGGAACCACAGTAAGGGTCTCGGCTCATGCTCTCCCCCCGCACTTGCGCCAACAAGCCAAGTTGAGTTCCTGCAATGATCATCGCAATGATAAGCTGATTGAATTCCTTCTCCAACCATTGTCAAGGCTTGACCCACATGACCCGACAGGCGGCCTGTAATAGCCTCGGTTCCTCCCTCAATTCTTTGTTGCGTCGTGGAGCGTGTATGGGCTGGTACGGTCATGGTCTGGGGTAGAGGCTCAGAGCCGAGAGAACAATTGGGTGTCTTGAAAATTGAATGGGCCCGTCGCTAAGACTAAAATCCACTTGGACCCCCCCGTGGTGCCTTCGCAAGCACTACTCTTCTGGGTGAATGTCATGGTACGGAAGGCGCACTGACGCAAACCTCTCGTTCTTTTTGTTTTATGGTTCTAAGTTGTTACCCACTTGCCTTTCGTACACTGGGCGTCATATAGCCCTTCTTTCCCCCGATTTCTACACGTCAACATTTATTATTATTCTTTTTTAGACTTGCCGGCTAACATCCGCAATGACTGAACAAGCTGCGGCGTACACTCCCCTGGAGGTTCCCATTCCTCCCGTACCGACCAAGGAAATCTTCTCCGAGCTGCAATGGGCCACTCTTCTGTCAATAGCGGACACGGTTATTCCGTCGATTCGTGGCCCTAACGCTCCCAAATCTACTACCGCCAAAGTGATTCCCCAGGCCCAGTTTGATGCCGCCCTCTCATCATTAGTGGCCGGTATCTCCGGTTCAGATGCAACCGCCCTGGCAACACAGTACCTGGAGGAAAATGCCTCGTCCAATCCTCGTTTCCGGCAGGGGCTCCAGCGCCTTATTTCCGAGTACGTGCATGAAGAGGGCAGGAATGGCCTTAGCTTCATATTAAATACCTTGAAGTATGTATTCGTGGATGTTATGTTCCGAGGAATAATCGCGTTAACCATAGTCTAGTTCGAAAGCTGGTTCACTGCTCTTGACAGGTTCAACTACCCCTATGCAGGACCAGCCGTTCCATGTCCGAGAGAAAATCTTTCGCGGCTGGGAATCATCTAGACTAAAGCCCTTGCGCGTCATCTTCCGGGCGCTCTCCGCTATATCCAAGAGGACATGGCTCACCTATAGTCCGACGTTTTGTCCGACGATTGGATTTCCCCGTGTCCCAGTGCACGGCACTCCCGCCGATGGCTTCGAGTACGGGTTTCTGCAATTCCCGCCAGGGGATGGACCGGAGACAATCGAGACCGACGTAGTCATCGTCGGAAGTGGTTGTGGCGGAAGCGTAACTGCTAAGAATCTCGCCGAAGCAGGCTACAAGGTTTTGGTTGTCGAGAAGGCGTACCAATACTCAACCAAGCACTTTCCAATGAATTTTAGCGAGGGGTCAGTGAGTCTGTTTGAAGGCGGCGGTGCTCTCTCAACCGACGATGGTTCAATGGGCGTCTTCGCTGGGGCAACATGGGGAGGTGGTGGCACAATCAACTGGTCGGCAGCTCTCCAGACACAGAGCTATGTTCGAGAGGAATGGGCGAAAGGCGGTTTGCCGTTTTTCACGTCGTTAGAGTTCCAGAATTCCCTGGATCGCGTATGTGATCGGATGGGTGTCAGCGCAGACCATACGACCCACAACAAGCAGAACCGTGTTCTTCTGGAGGGAGCGCACAAACTAGGCTATGCAGCGAAACCTGTCCCTCAAAACACCGGCGGTACCGAACATTATTGTGGCCATTGCACGATGGGATGCCATTCGGCGGGCAAGAAAGGTCCAACGGAGTCGTTCTTGGCGGATGCTGCCCATGCGGGAGCCACCTTCGTGGAAGGCTTCCGCGCAGAAAAGGTCCTGTTCACCCAGACAAAGGGTGGCAGGGTAGCTTCGGGCGTTGAGGGTACATGGACCTCACGGGACGCATACCTAGGTGTGTCTGGAGCGGGTGCCGTGAAGCGTAAGGTGATCATCAAAGCCAAGCGGGTCGTCGTCTCGTGCGGCACGCTACAGAGCCCCCTCTTGCTGTTACGCAGTGGTCTCAAGAACTCACAGATTGGTCGAAATCTTCATCTCCATCCAGGTAAGCTTCCGCTATTGCTTTGTAGGTAGCATACTGATTTATGTGTCTAGTCGTTGTCTCGGGGGCCGTGTTTGACGAAGTGACTCGCCCGTGGGAAGGGGCCTGTCTGACCGCGGTTGTCAATGAATTTGAGAACCTTGACAAACAAGGCCATGGGGTCAAGATTGAATGTATCACAATGCTGCCTCCTGCATTCCTTCCCGCCTTTGCCTGGCGAGACGGGCTGAATTGGAAGCAATTTGTGGCCAAGCTCCCCCACATGGCCGGCTTCATTAGCCTCACGAAGGACCGGGACAGCGGCCGTGTATATCCAGACCCTGTTGATGGACGACCCCGCGTTGACTATACGGTCTCGGCCTTCGATCGCAAGCATATCCTGGAGGCACTCGTGGCCACTGCGAAGATCGCGTACATCTCCGGGGCCAAGGAGTTTCATACTTCGAGCAGCGAAATCCCGCCTTTTATCCGGCCCGAGGATGCATCGGATCCTGAGTCGCCCGAAGGCACGAACAATGCTGCTCTGCAGGCATGGATCAAGGAGGCCCGGACCAAGACACTCGACCCCGAGAAGACTACATTTGCCGCGGCGCACCAGATGGGCACCTGTCGCATGGGCAGTTCCCCGCGGACCAGCGTGGTGGACCCCGATTGCCAGGTCTGGGGTACGCGCGGATTGTATGTGGTCGATGCATCAGTATTCCCCAGCGCCAGTGGCGTCAATCCCATGGTGACCAACATGGCGATCGCGGATTGGGCCAGTCAAAACATCGCCCGGTCGTTGAGCAAGGAGAGCAAGGAGGGAACTGCTATGGCACGTCTGTGATTGGCGTGGGAAAGTGTGGATGGGCATCGTTTGCCTCTCGTATGAAAGTAATGAAGTGTCATTATTGGGATCATTCTTATTGATAACAAGATATCCATGTACCATTTGACTGCAGCAGTGTTAAGCTATTTTTAAAGTATTCTTTTTATTTTTTTTTTTTTTCATATTCATTCCTCATAATTCCAGACTGCGTATCGAGCGCAATCCGCATGAACTCACTTTTTTTTGTAACCCCCCCCCCCGGTCACAAGAAAGAAGGCTTATTAAAAGGCCGGTCGCTTCTCAACAAACTTCTTCTCTCCAAATGCCTGTTTGACCCCCTCGCTCTCAATCGTCCTCTCATACCAAGCCACAACATTGGGATACTTGGCCCTCAACTCCTCATCCAAAATCATGGCAAACGCCCAGCTGAGCGGTGCCGCCAGACTGATATCCGCTGCGCTCAGCTTCTCGGCGGTGGCCAACCACTTCCTGTCCCCGGCCTTCAGGTGCGCCTCAGCCGCGCCCACCACCCTCTCTAACTTGGCCAAATGCCCCTCCAAGTCCTTCTCAGTGTACTGCACGAGCTTCATATGCCACAGCGCAAACGGCACCACAGCCCCCATGAGATCTCCCTCCGCAAGACAGCTCCACTGGCGGATATGCGCGCGCTCAGCCGCCGACACGCCCAGCAGCTGATCCTTCGCCGGACCACTTTCGGCCACGTATTGCGCAATCGCATCGGACTCGAACAGCAGGGTTCCGTCCGCACCTTCGTACACGGGCACTTTGCCCAGCGGGAACTTGGCTAGGAATTCAGGCGTGCGGTTCGTGACGCCCATTTCGAAGTTTGGGGCTTCGGATACCTGTAGACCATTGATGTTGCCGATTGCTTGGACCTAGGAGTTTTTTTTTTTTCTTATATTAGCTTGGAAGTTCTCTACTACTAAGTTGTGGTAGTGATGGTGGCGAGGAGGGGTAATGGTTGTTGGAGGGGGTAGTCTATGTATTCAATATAAAACCTCGTAGATCGATAAAAACATACCTTCTTGACCCGAGGGTTGTTGGGGTAGGAGTAGATGGTTCCGAAGGAAGACATTTTGAGTGGTATTGCTTTTTCTCTTCTTTTTTTTTCTTTAAACAGTGCCTGATTTGGTATTTGATTTAAGAAGGATATATCTGGATGAAAGAAAGGTCTTGAATTATCGATGATGTATTTACACAACGAAAAAGGTCACAAGTATAAGCTCGTATTTATACTCCCGAGCAAGCCGACTGTGCTTCATAAGAATTGGGCCCTGATGACAAATCCATTTTGGGGCGGAATGACCCGCGGTGGGGTTTCTATGGAGACTTGCTTAACAAGAAAGAGAGACATATGTCTTATGAAGGGGTTATTAGTATTCTTTGTATGATTCTAGTTAGAAGGGAGAGATAGAGAGTAGGTATGGCGGGGCTTTTGTTTTTTTTAGTAGAGTTTCGGTTAGGGTTGCTGCTTAAATGCGTTAAGGTCGTATGGGTTATTTAGTAGATACTACCTCATATCGTGGATGGGCTTCGTCAGGAAACGTGCCGATGATGCAAGAGGCTTTATGATTGGTTTCTGTGGGACTTGAGCCAAGGATGGCGGCGGTTTAGTGGCTTGCAGATGAGATCTAGTAGTGCTGTTTACCCATGGTGTGATTTTAGGGTAAGTGTGTGGATATGTGTTAATAAGATTTCACTGTTGTAGATAGATAGATATTGTATGTATCTCTCTCTCTCCCTGTTTACTCTAATGCGCATTATTGGAGGCGATATCTAATTGAGCTGGTTACTCTATCGTATTAAATATCCTTCTGCTTTCGCAATGTCGGCCCGTCTTCATCGTCGACATTCTCGCCGCCTTCACCGGGCGGTCTCCTCTCGTTCTGCGTGGAGATAAACCGGATCATACTTTCACAGAGGCGCTCGAGAACCCACTCGGGCTCCGTCTGCGAAGCTAACATGGGACTGTTTTCACCGATCCAGTCCCAATTCAGGATCCCATATTCGTCTTCATACAACATGGTGCCTCCGGGGCTCGGATTGGTGAACTGGATCATTCGCGTAAACTCTACCCATTCTTCGTAGCTGTAGCGCTTCGGGCTTCCATTGACGACATCGCGGGTCGTCCGACGTATCGCGAACGCGAGACGCTGGGCTAGCTCGGAGCCGGACAGTTCTCTCTCCCCTACTGGCTGCACGTCTTCTGCATCGCCCGAGGGCTCGGCGTTCGATGTCCTCTCGACGTCTTCGGGGCCGATTTGAAAGCCCTCGGTGACGCGCCGATTCTCCTCGCGTCTTTCGAGATAGGCCGTGACAAGGGGAAGCTTGTTGATAAAGGACTTGTACTTCCCGATGTGCGGGAGCACGGTGTAGTCCGCGACCTGACTAGTAACGTGCTTGAACACAGCCACGACGGTATTGCTCATCTCGGAGATGAGCGAAGTCATCGTCGGAATGGCGATGAGCGACCACACGACGAAGAATGGTTTCGCTGCATTGGTGGTGGGAGTGATGTCCCCGTAACCGATAGTCAAGAGGGAACAGAAAGCGAAATACAAGGCCTCAAAGTACGTGAGGTGTCCCTCTAAGGCCCAGAAGACAAGTGCGCCACAGGTCCAGACAATTCCAAATGCAATGAGATTGAGTATGAGCCGGTACCATCGACGGAAGACCACGCTTTCGTATTGAATGGCGCGCATGGCATTGAACCTGTCCCTTTCCTCTTTCATGACGAGGTCCTTGGGTCGACCCATCGCGCCGCGGTAGATGGCGGTCACTTTACTTATTATGGGCCTTTTCCGCGTGTGTTTGGGGCGATATGCAATGTTTGACATGTTGGGTGTTAGTTCTAGTCTCTTTTCGGTCTCCTCTCTCCTGATGGACCGTTCGATCGTCGCCTCCCGGCGCCGTTCGGTGTGCTTTTGCACGACCTTTGTGTATTGGATGTCTCTGACAATCTTATTGGTACTCCCCACGACCAGACCCAAGATAATGATGCCAATCACAGCGTACGGGAAGATAAGACCCCTGCCAGTAGCTGTCTTGGCGGTAACATCGCCAAAGCCAAGCGTCAGAATTGTAATATCACAGAAATATAGTGCCTCGGCGATTGATATTCCCATGACCTTCTGGAATATAGCGGCACCGACTAGTAGCCAAATACCAAAAGCAGTAGTCTGGAGAATCAGGGTCCGTTGACCATCGGATAAAGCAAAGTATTGCGGGTAGTGTCCAAGAAAGTATCCCAGCATGTTGACCATTAGGATTGCAGAGAGGATGAAATACTGAGTCGCTGCGATTACTGCATACCAGTATGCCTGTGAGTAGGTCTGGTGCGGAGGTATGGGGCTAGCATAGATGTGCACCGAGCTAGTAAGTCCGATTAACTGCGTGCGTCAGCCACAGCCGGTGAGAGTTGGATGGTCCTAGCACTTACGATGCCGGTCGCTAAGGTCCAGAGAATGATAGAAGCAGGCAGCGCTACAATATACCGGATCGTCCGCGTAAAGTTGAATAAAAGAAAAAGATTCCCCATTAATCCAAACGCAAGAGAAGTGGCGTTCAGACCAACGCACCTGGTACAGTTAGTGTGAGTGAGCCAAATCGCTCAAGACTGAGCTCTTACCATCTAGGGTCAGGCAATAGCACCTGCACCGGGTCCCCATTTGAGTCCTGTTGCCCGGGAAGAATTTCACTTCTCCAGGACATGGCCAGCGCGATCACCGACATCACATTTGCAAAGGGGCTGGTGGTGGCCGCTATCAAGGGGATGGCGGTTGACGCGAACCACCAATCTTGCGGATCGTCATCATCCGGAGGCCGCGGATTAAATTGGTTTCGAAGCTTCTCCCATAGTGGAACTTTAGCTGAAGCTTTTGGTGCCCTCGGACCGTTTCCACTGCCAGACCTTTTATTCATGTTCAAATCTGATTTCGTGGCTGCAGGGTCTCTCTCAGCCGATTATTGCTTGATGCATGCATCAAGTCTCATATTTGTGGTACGGCGGTGACAATACACGGACAGTAGACATAGAATCCTTTGATTCATGGCGCATGGAAGGTCCGGTGTGTAATGTTGGTGTACATGGAGTCTCGGAAGTTTGTAAGTTGTGGGGATGAAATTCAATTTGACGTCAAACCGTCGGTACCCCCCGTAGGCCTCAGGCATCCACCCATTATTTGGAAAGTGTAACCTAACTTCTAAGATTTCATGGAGTACATCTGGCCCACATTCCGGTAGCTCAAAAATATTTATCCTCAGGGTTTTGAAGAGATTCAGAGGTTAAACTACCTTCTAAGCGAAACTGGATGATATGCCAAGGAAATAAACCACATCGCTATGACTTCGCAGACTTTCAACTTCTCCACAGTGCGCATTTAATCTTCATGGTGGTCTAGCTCCGTGCGACGTCTATCATGAAACTAGCATTGTGAGTACTAAGAGACTAGTTCTATGCTTTATTACATAGCTGATTGTTAATGATAGAAACTTGAGGCCCAAAATAAAGTAAAAGAACAACGCCATTACAAAACAGGGTCTAAGCATGTGGGTCTGATATTGTGAGATCTGCGATTTGGTCAAGACAAGGCCCTCTTTGAGCGGACACTTTAAACAATGACTGGTTAAATCTCACTTGGCTCGGGTGTCATCGAGCTCACAGTTTTTGTCTTCTTTTTTTTCCTCGATTTTTTGGTCGTTTTCTCACCTTCGACTAATGAGACCGTAGGGTATGCAGAGCCGACATCTGGCCCACGAGTGGGGTCCTCTGCGGGAGGAAGAACATCCACCACGGAGTGTCAGTAGTAATCAGGCATCTCTCCAGGCTCACACGGCTCACAATCATGGATAGACATAGTCTCAGACTTGTGCGGAATGTCGTCGTTGAGTGACGAATCCCCATTACCACAAGCATCCTCCGGGTCACTGGTTTGCGGAGTGTCAGAGCTGGGTGTGACTACTCCTCGTTAACACCATCGCTTTGAGATACTAAGGGGATGATGATGACATACTTAACCCTTGGATATTGACAAACTTTCTGCAAGTCTTCGCCCCATTTCCTAGAATTTCGAGCTTTTTGGAAAGTTGCGCGCGTTGGTCGCGGTTTTCCTTTGATTCCCCTGCAATACGAGAGACCAGCTCATCAGGCATATCGTGTACCACAATTGGTGAGAGAAGTTCGTTGAGGGACTTTGTAAGCGTAGCTTCTACAATATCAGTTGCGACACCATCAATGAAACGTTTGAGTGCGACCTGAACTGTATCAGTATTCCATATTCCCAGGGCAAAGCTTCAACAAACATACGTTGTAGTATGCCAGTGTACAATCAAGAGCCTCCTGAGCGGCGAATCGAGTCATATCCGTTTCCGTAGATTCGAGTAGTGAGTCTAGAAGATGACGGAAGTTAAAATAATGGTCGTGGATACTGGTTGAAGAGTTCTTAATTTCGGATATGTTGAAGAAACTAGTCAAGATGGGGGTGAACCTGTCCTCCATTATCGCACGACGAGACTTCTGTAGGTCCTCAGCAAAGTAGTGATTATAAGTAATTGCGTGCCCAGCTTGATGTAGCTCTAGCAATTCAGTCAACCTTGCCTCCATACTCTTCAAGAGATCACTAAGGGTAGGCTCGACGACATCTTTCAACAACGCTCTCGAGGTTACCATGTCGCTAACCTCTGCAAAGGCAGCATAAATAAATTTTTTCGTCGCTTCCCAGACATTGGTGATGTGGGAATTTGCAATTCTTTGCCATGGTTGGGATTGCTCCTTAAACAGATCATTGACGATCATGGGGTTGAATGTTCCAGGGAGCTCTCTCCCCCTAGTTCGTCGCAGCAACCTTTCGATGGCCTGGAGATATTCCTCACGAGTGACAAACACTTGCGGAGCTGATTTGGCGTTGGGCTGCGCGGTATTGCATATATGACGGTAGTGTCCGAAATCGTTTATTTGCAGAGCGAAATCCTCATTCAGGTTCTGAATGACCGCACGTATTCGCTTCTGATACCCACTCTCCGAGTGAGCACTCTCAAAAAAGGAGCAGTTATAACTGCCGTCCAGGCCAGATTTGACAAGAGCCTGAAAGTATTGGCTGGTATGAAGAAGATATGATCGCTGCTCCTTGAGGGTAGCACGAGGCTCCCCGAGTCTCTCGAGCCTCTTGGCACAATTGTCAACCTTAGACTGGATCTCATCGATCAAGTTCGGTAGCTCTGCGGTGATCTGGCCGAGAAGCAACTTACTGAGCCGTTGCCGGAGTGTGTCGATACCGAGATGGGACCGTGGAAGGTCTTCCCAAATACCCTTGGAGAAGAACTCGGCTTCCTCTTCTCCTCGAATAGAGAGATCCCAAATTCCTTTTTCCGTGTCCATATTCTTGAGGACATGCCACCCGAGGTGGAAGCTTACTTCTTGGTTCTTTGCAAGCGAGACAAATTGACGCTCACTTGCGGACCCTTCCACCAATGTATCAGGCTTTGTAATAACACCAAGTGTTCGGTTCCCAGAGCGATCGGCGTCCCGGGCGAGGCGAAGAACGATCTGATTTGCAAAATCATTTTTGGCGGATACAACGGCAAGAATAATACTCCTTGGCTCCTTCATATATGATTGGACGACCCCTTGAACGAGGGCAACATCAGCAGCCGACTGTAGCTTCGTCTCCGAGTGGATCAGCCCGGGCAGATCAACAATGGTTAAATGGGGACGGTCGGGGCCCGAGACTTCGACTCGAAGGAGGTCATTCGAGAATGTTTTGCCATGAGTGAATATACCCATGGCGGTTTTTGCATCTTCAATCAGCTTTGGGAGGTCTTCGAAACTCTCGAGCTCCTCATGGAAGCGCGAGAGTGCATCCTGTTCCACCCGACTACGAGAGTGATGAGGAACAATGGATACTCTCACTCCTGGTTTGGTGCTCTTGCGCAGAATAAGCTCTGTTGGGAAGCGTGTGCAAAGATTGCTTTGGACTGGGAACGAAACACCGGATATCGCCTCTAACACAGAACTTTTGCCTGAGGATTGGTCTCCACAGACAATTATCTGCGGAAGAGAGATATAATGGTTGATCCCCTGGCGGCGCAGTGTATCAACTGAGTCTAGCAGCTCCAGGTGCTCTTCCGTGCATAACGCCTCCAGGGAGCTCGCTGAGAACGAACGCAAGACCATCTTTATCAGGACCTTCCTGGTACCTCAATTGACCGGGTACAAATAATGTCACGTCGAAGTGTAGGCAAATGCGTTTCAATCAAGACGTAAAGTGTAGGGAGAGGATGCGTAAGCAAGAGCGAAAACCGTTTCAAATCGACCACAGAGCTAGATGCTTTGCTTGGTTAAAGACCTTGGTTAAAGACAGTTCATGGAAGGAGGCCCCTTATATATCAAGCCTTAAGGAGTGGTTGAGTCATGTAGTTCGCCATTAGTGGCTGGATAGCCATATGCAAGGACAAAGAAACATATGTTCAAGGCTGGATCAAGTAATAGTTCCTCAATCTCTGAATTATTCACTGGTTTCGGTCAACAATACAAAGAACCGATGCACATGCCTATTGGCTAGTCATGTCATTCATGCATTCTTCGACAGGACGGAGCATCAAATGGAAGAAGGGCCTCGGCATGTGGAGATGAAAGGGACTGGCGAATGGTTTGGACAGTATACCTGGAAATAGCGGTAACAAGCATATTCTCCACACAACATTATTGAACTATGCTAGGATGCAAGAGAAAGAACAAAGCATTATGTGTCGCTCTAAGATTGAAAAAGCGTTGAGGCGATGAGGTGCCGGCTGTCTACCACAGAGGCAAGGCATACTTTGGGGTGATCTACCGGCGGTTAGCTATGTTCTTAGCTTGGCCACTGGAGCACGATTGAGATATCAGGATCACTGAAGAAGATAGGGGTGGAATTGTTCTAAAAGATTCTCTGAGGGTACCTCACCCGATCTCTATCTTCAGTGCACCATCATATCAAAACTGCATACATGCACCATGGCTAGTACAAGTATGTTAGCCATATTAGCGAATATCAAAGCCTTACTACCTCCTCTCATCATATCGTACTGCAGAAATTTCTCAAAGTCAGCTCGTCTAGTGACTCAGTAAACCCACGTTGCTAGACCAGATATCTTGTTGTAATGCGGAGAATATCACTAACTAATTTATGCATACCCCACCTGCGATAGGCAGAGTGAAGCTCTGTTAGGAAATTATCTAGCCATACCAGCCTCACATGTGCCGCAGACACTACTTCCATCTTTCCTTCCTCCATTCCAGCTCTTACGTCAAAGAAATACCACCCTCATTATTCATATTGGATCCCCCAAACAGGGATGCGCCATCTCAGCGTCCAGTGACGCCACTACCCCGCTCACCTTCGCTCTATAGTTGAGCAGGGGCCAAAACAATCCGGTGTTCCAAACTAGTAGCTCTACATCGTATTATAGCTTCCCAGATGCAAGGCTAGAGCTGAGGTTATTAGAGCAGTTATTTAATGGAACCAGATCCCTACAATACGCCACCCGAGTTGAACATGGTGTAAGAGAGGTCAATTGAAAAGTGTCTCTTACAGCTTGATATGACTTGGAGCACCTCTGAAATGAATAAAGCAATAAAATAAAATAAAATCGAATAAACCAATATGGATGTCCAGCTGTAGGTTCCATCCCAAAACGGAAGTTCCCTGGCCGAGGGGGTTTTAGTACCATAAGCGGTAAGGCGCATAGCACAATAATTTGGCCCGCGAGCGACAGGGCACAAGAAAACATTCGGGCATACCAGAAGACTGATTACCCCAGAGTTATTCAGAAGGAAGCTCCCGCTAGCGAGGTTTGTGCGGGGCATTTGGCTCTGTTTGTTGGGTGAAGATCCCTCAAGGGACGGGAGAATTAGTTACGCGACTCCCATTATAATATATATCTCTCTCATCCAAATAGTAACATCTCACATACCAAGTGCATATTCTCCTGTCTGTCGGCCATTTCTGACGCGGTGTACATTACAAGATCATCAAGGGATTCATACTTTTCCTTCGCAAATGATAACCACCCTATGGTGTTTTCCAGCATCCCTCGATGGCTGGGCGATCCATGGCTGACCGGATAATCGGGAAGATCAATGCTGGACCAGTCGGATCAAACTGGGCTCAAAAACATTGTAGAGTAGATTTCAGATACTTCTATTTTACTATTACTATTGTTATCGAGTGATTGCCCCTATATCTAAGCTTGCCATTAAGACGCTTCATCTGAATTTCAAACGATAGCTGTTCGGGCCCCTACGTGAAAGGTGAAACCCTCATGTGGCTTAGAATCATGATCTTGTCCGGATATCGGTTTTGGCCGCTAGAATAATAATTTCCTTCCATGGTGAGAGGGGCTCTTATAGTCCATGCACTAAACGGATTGCGCCTGGGATACGAAAAAGCCTATATTTTAAGTTCAAGGGTTGGCCCCGTGATGCGCTTTCTTCTTTTTACGACATGACGATCGAAGTCCGATAACGGAAATACGAGATAATATATATGATGCGACCAGGCAGACGACGAAGACGAATAAGAATCGTTCAAGGTCAGATTGACGGGCTGCTCATTAGTTAACTAACTAATATAAGAGGAGATTTGTAATATGCGTCCACATTATAGCTTAGAGCGTCTTTCCCGAGTCATCTGGTCACTTGCTCCATATTAAACAGCGACCTATAAATTAAATTTTTAACCTTGATATATCCGTCACAGTGCCATATGTAACAGTGCTATATCGAGGCATGATTCATGATATCAAGGACTATGTTAATATATGGCCCATGCTACGGAGTACAGCTTAAGGGTATCACAGCTTTATAAATGTTGCAGTCGAATACTACGCTCAATATTCTATCAATACCTGAATTGCATAAAATCCCCTCTATTGTAGAAAAAAAGATAGCTCGCTTAAATTTATAAATTATATATATGATACTACACGATAGTAAACGTACCAAGTATAAAGTTATAAAAAGTTTCAACTATACTAGAATAGATTAAGAAATTGAGATATGAATGAATATAGCTTCTTGAGTAAGGGGTAGTCAGAGGATGATCTGTATTTGAGAGGGCTCAGCTCTCTCACCACTCGCTAAACCTATTATCATAATAATAATTATTATACCCCCCCTATACTTTCACAATCATATCTCACTGGTCAAAATGTTCTCAACCCCTGGTAGAAATTTCTACATCATTTAAAACCAATGAAGAGAAGCACCATTGGGACTGAATTCGGGTAGCTCAAGAACTAGATTTGTTGGTGGATTGTCCGTATACCCACTTTCTACCCACCGGTTCCAGATTTGCCCCAACGTATCATATCCCAAGTAAAGTGGCAGCAAACATAATCCAATTAGATAACCCATCGACCGGGTGTGAACAATTTTGTCATTCGCATCACATGGAAAATCTTTTACACCTGCTCTTTCAAGGCAAAAGGACAAGACGCTAGTGCGGGAGCCAAAGAGTCTTGGTCGCAGTGGATCGAAGCCAAAATACGAGGCCATAGGGTGTATCAAATCAAAGTTAACCATGAAATTAGGTGTCTCACGACTTCTGCTGGTGGTGGCATCGGCGCCTCTGCCGAGTTCGAATCGGTTTCACCGATATCCCAGTCCTTATTACGGAGACTATGAACTAGAGCTATGGCCAAAGAGAAAAAAAAAAGCCTGTGGTGGACCGTCCCACTCCAACTCCCGCAGAACCACAAAAGCGCGGTAGGAGCCATCAGTCCACATCTGCCTAGGCCTAGGTAGTGTCTGACTACTCTAGCCTAGACCCGAAGCGTTAACTCACTCTAGGACTTGATTTGCAGTAGACCGAGAAAGGAAATCGGTCGTGTGCGGACCAACAGCTGCCACGAGCTGCCTCTCGCCTGCCTCGCTCGCGGGCATCCACTCATCCTCCAATGGTTGGTTGGTGTGTCTGGTTACAACGGGCGATTATACTTCAGCACGCAGACTTGACTCATTCGCGAGACGCTGTTCGACGACGACCTTGGGAGACGGGAGAAGCTAAGCAACAGCCCAGGGGCAAGTTATCCACCTGACTAACTAGGGACCAACGCGGTCGTAGTCTAAATATGTAGGAGAAATCCACATTCGTAGTTAGTCACTGTCTAGTCAAGTTTCGCTCATTCGCTCTGAGCTAAGTAGAACATCCCGGCCGATTGTCTTCGAACATATAAAGGCGGTTATTATGCCCTAGAAGGTTGGTTAGGCCTAGTACTCTTATTTTCTTTTCTCCTCTGCACGAGAGCTCAACAAGAACCATGGATAGCGATCGGGTCTTTCTCCATGCTGCTGCTACTGGTGACGTAGCGTCTATTGAACAGGAATATCAGAAGAACCAGACAGCCCTCACTGTCAGAGATTCCAATAACCGGACCGCTCTACACTTGGCGGTCCTTCATGGCCACTTGAAAGCGGTTGAACTATTGCTGGACTATGGCGTTGCTTGGTGCTCGAAGGACCATCAAGGCCAGACAGCATTACATTTGGCAGCCCAGCTATCATCTCCAACGATTGTCGAAACCCTCCTTCAGAGAGGCGCGAATTGCTGCTCCCAAGACCACGACGGAAAAACACCCCTCTTCTACGCCTACCAAAATTATTCCCCTGATGTCATCAATTGTTTTCTGAAATACACCGAAACATCATGTGGCACGAATACGCAATGCAGTCTAACGCCACAGATGATCCTCGGGGCTGGTAGCCGCAAATGGACTCCCCTTCATGCCTAGTGAGTCTGCACGGCCCTTGACGCGAGTCGCGCCGGTCTGTACGGCGCCAGGCTCGAAGGGTCTGTCGCCTTTTTCGCCACCCTAAACCTATTTCTGGGAGAAACGTGCAGATTCCGATCTCGCTCATGTTCACCGCACGCTTCGTCCCATACAATTGGAAATTCAACCATGAATAATGGTTTCTTCTTTCGACAATTGAGCCATACAGTGTCACTGTTCTCACTGGATTTACAAGATACCCGTCGAACACAAAATACCCGGACCCTGATAATATCAGATCGACCCAGGCGGGAGCCTTTCCCCCGCCGTTAGCCGTGGGCTAGCCCTATATCCCGACAAGGTTCCGATTGACTCTTTTTTTTTTTTTTTTTTTTTTTTTTTTCCCTCTTATCCTCGGTTTCTAGGCTGTCGTGGGATGGTGACAGTGAATGTGGACCGAGGGTGGTATACGGATCCCTCATACACAGCCAATGGGGTTACCCGTCCTGACAGCGTGGACGGCATCGGTGGGGCATTCCAATGGGTAACGATATCCAAAGCCAATCTTGGTCACTCTAGCCGATAGATTATCTCTTGCGTGATCACGATACTACCTTCGATGTACCGAATCCTGTCTAGTGGGACTGATTGTCAGAGCTAATCTCCGACACAAAGCATGGAGAAAACCATATCGGGACTTTTCATTGTAACCCAAGGAATATAATAACACGTTGTGGATCTGTGAATCCCCCCAGCATGTAAAGCTTTAGGTCATAAAATGTACCAAGTCTAGCTAAATAGAAATAGGCATCAAAATTACTCGCCCAAGGCCTGTTTACTACTACATTTGCCGCCCTTTCCCTCGACAACACTATTCCTTATGGCGCTTCCTCCTGCCAAAAGGAAAAGAAAACAAAAACAAAACAAAAGAAAAACAAACCAAAAACGTGGGCGTGTCCTGGGGACCCCACGGGAGCCACAAGCGGACGGCATATTCAGAGGACCCTAGCCCTATAGCTAGGCTGAATTGGCTTTTCTTGGGTGTTTGTAGGTATTGCAGCTTGCTACTGGCCACAAAATCGTCCCACCTCTGCCTTAATTCCATTAGCCTGCTTCCTTGATGTTACTACCCCCTTCATCGTCCAACTCCGCCTGAGTCACAAACGACAAGTTCCGGGTGGCGTAATAAACCCTTCTAATAAACGACTGTCTACAGCGTCATGTAGAACAGAGCTTACCACGGCAATTGTCAGGTCAACCAGCAGGGGGTCCCCAGTTCTGGGAGTTTTGCTAGCCTCCTTGCGCCGGTGGTATCTGTGTGTCGATGTTGTCCACATGATGCAATACGACACCGCTACGAGAACCTATTGCGAGGTTAATGGTCCCTGCCCAGAACTGAGACCATTGTTGCATCTCACTAAAAGCGAATGAAAACCCCACTGGGGTCAAATGGAATGAAATTGCGTGATCTTTAGCTGAAGTTGTCTAATAAATCCAGTCATGGAAACCAAAGATCGTGCACTTGTTCCTTACGTAAAGGCAACCTACATCGTCATTTCTCTTAGACATCACTTTCCTTGAGAGCCCCGGAAAACTGAATGGATATTATATCCCGAAGAATCAGAGAGTTTCTCGGAGTCGTAACATGTCCTGATGGGAGTAGTTGCCTATAGAAATTCGTGAATCTCGATTTCTAGGAGGTCCTGTTCATGGATGGGATATACACTGACCCAATACAATCTCATAATCTGACATTGTCTATCTACCTTTAGCCCTCAGTCCGAATCAAATGAAGCGGGTGAGTCGGAAGCGACTAAACCGGCAGGTGACTATGAGCCTAACCGTGGGGGGAACCACTGGCAGCCTCTGCCATCCACCCCCAAACCTCTGTTCTCTCTCATGAGCTCAGACAACTAATCTAAATACATTTCGCTTGTCATCGGGGTATTGTGACACTGTCTTAGTCGATATTGATCAATGTCAGCCGCCATCGATACGTTCGACATGATTGATAACCATCTCAGTTGGCTTCTCTCTCGCAGAACACCTAATACTCCACAATTTTTTGTTGAAGTGACTGGGGCCCGTGGACCCTGAGAATATTGTCCAATATTTGATGTGAGGGACAAAGAATGTCCACCATCGTGAGGAAATCAGTCTACGTCAATTCAAGGGGCAAGTGGAGAAGGCCAGCGAAAATGGTAAGCGCTCTGGTATTCACAGTTCAATCGTCCCTTTGAATTAAACTGATCTGTCAAAATTAGCATTTCCTGGCCTGCTTTTGAATTAGAAACCGGTCTATATATTGATCGTTAAATTCTAGATCGATCTGTGGGCTTGTTCAATTTAGAATCGGACTTCAAGGCTCACTTGACTAATCCTATCAATAGCACACTCTCACTAATATATTCCCAGGTCGCAATATTCAGCGTATCTGCCGGCCATACCATTACACATTCGGACTCGTACCTTCCACAGTTGTTTGTTGACCGTTATGATACCCAGGGAATATTTTCCGAGGGTGGGAGTAAGGCTCGGAACCATTCTACACCAATATGCCCAATGTGAATCCCGGTGAAGCCAATAATCTAAAGGGTAGAGTGCCGTGAACCGGTCAAGAGAGGGGGTTCCCCATGCAAAAGAGAGGAAGAGGAATCATGCTAAAAGTAAAGATAGAGCTGAAGGCCTGAGCGTGCCCCTCTTGGCCTGTTTGATGTGTTGGCATGCGAACCCCCAGGTATATATGCAGCAAGGGATAGGTCAGAATTCCACTCAGCTCGTAGAGACACACAACTAAAGTTTCCCCAGGAAGCGTAGGAGGCAGACGTCATGGGGCTCCAGGATCTCAGCGTTGAAACTATTGTGACGATACTAAGGTCGCTCGACGTGCAGGATATACTGAATTTGAGATGTGTCTGCTGTAAGCATCACATTGACTGATTCGATGAGGCCAGTTAAGCTCATTTGGTGAATTAAATCTATATTTAGGCTATATGGACCAGATTGTCCTGGGAAGCATACTTTACACGGGAAAGTTCCACCAGAGCATGAATGATCGGCTCTGGTCACGGCTCTTGTTCGAGAAAATCGCACATGATGTGCCCAGTCATGAATGCATCTCCTGGGTTGTATCCCGCTTACGATCGCTGTCGGCTACCCAATGCTGCGCGGAAGAATGTGTGCAAGCTATAAGTGCTGCCTTAGTCTCATACAAGGGCCGCGCTTGGGTTACAGAAAATTTGGATAGGATCCTGCATTGGGCTGAGACTTGGGATGACCTCGCTATCATGGTATCAGGCGCCTGGCTTGGATTAAGAGACGTGGTGAGGCAGCTTTTGGAGAAAGGTGTGCAGGCTGATGAGAGCCATAAATACCTGGGCAGTGCTATGTATGCTGCTGCGTTCAATGATGATGAGATTCTGGCTGAGTTACTCTTGGATTACGGTGCTAGTGCTTGGAAGATGGACGGTGCTTATGGCGATGCACTACAGCTCGCAGCTTACAGGGGTTCGAAGAACGTAGCACGACGTCTTATAGAAGCCCACATACAGAAAGATGCATCCCCAAACCACTTTGGGTATGGACCGTATGGTAGCCCTCTGGCAGCAGCAGCAGCAGCGGGATATGACGATCTTGTTCGGCTCTGTTCTCAATGGCAACCCAATCCGAGAAGTTTGGGCCCTTATCTACGGAGTGCGTTATTCTATGCAGCAAGAAGTGGAAGGCCTGGAGTGGTTAAGATACTTTTGGATGGTGTGGAGATGAGGCCTAATCTGGATGATGACTTCAATGACACCCCATTGAGTGTCGCTGTGGAACACAATCACGAAGACGTTGTTTCTATCCTCTTGGGCAGCGACAAGGTTAAAGCTGACCACCCAGGGGCCAAGCGAACCCCGCTTCAAATCGCGGCCGCAAATGGGAACACTAATATCGTTCGGATGCTCCTACGTCGCCATGATGTTGAAATTGGGGGACGTGGAAATGGAAAGCCGCCAATCTTATTAGCTGCACTCAACGGCCATACGGAGATAGTGAAGCTGTTACTTACTCAGGACAGAGGCCCCCATATACAGCGCTTTCTGCCTGCTGTAGCGTCTCATGGCTTTTTTGACATGGTAAAAGTGGCGTTAGACTCACAGGTAGTCGACCCAAATGGCTATGATAATGAGGTCAGAACAGCCTTACATCATGCTGTCGGCCGGGGTCATAAGGATATGGTAAGGATCTTGCTCGAACGGAACGAGACAACGACAAATATGGAGGATAGCAAAGGTCGAACCCCATTGGTACTCGCCTTGCAGAGCAGAAACATGGAAATATTCCGCTCTCTATTAGACGATAAAAGGACGTGTATAAGCAACGTCGATTCCAATGGCACGACACCACTCCATATTGCCTGTGAACGCGGATATTTATCCTTTGTGGAGTGCATACTCACTCGAGATGATGTGAATGTAAACATCCTGGACGCGACCGGGCAAACACCACTCTGTTACGCTATTCATACCAAGCGGGCAGGGATAGTACAGCTATTGCTCCAAAATGAGAACACCGATATTAATCACCACGATAGTGACCGAGGAAAGACTCCCCTGTACATAGCCACCGACCACGGTGATTTCAAGCTGGCTACGATGCTTATCCAGAGATATGGGGCAAACCCCAACTACCGGTGTGACGAGTACCTAGCAACACCGCTGATGATCGCGGCCACGCGCGGTGACCTTGACCTCATGTCACTATTAATAAAGCAAGACATAATGGATATCAACATACCGAACAAGATTGGACGCACTGCGCTCGATATTGCAGCATCTCATGCACGCGTAGAAGCTACCTTCATGCTTCTTCAACATCCCGACGTCAATGTGCATCGTCGGGCCAAAGATGGGACGACGGCTTTTTTAATGGCAGCTCGTGGAGGCAATCTGGACATTTTGGTACACCTATTGCTAAGGGGTGCCGATCCAAGTGCGCCCAACGATCTTGGAGAGACACCTATCTATGTCGCTTCGGGGAATGGTCACTACGAGGCGGTCCTGATGCTCCTACAGCAGCCCGATGTAAACCCCAACCAGCCCACATATTACCGGGAAACGCCGTTGTCAGTAGCGGCACGCAGGGGTCACGTAGCGGTGGTGCGTCTGTTACTCGAACAAGGGGGCGTTAAATTTAACATACAGTGCCAGTCATCCCAAAGGCTGCTTTCTGTCGTCAGCATAGAAATAATCCAGCTGTTGGTGGATGCTGGTGACAGGTTCGGGGAAGCGCTGTAACGGTGACTTATGTATTTGGAAGTAACAGCTACTGGTAACTAGGTATGACTGACCAGGGTGGGTGGTTGAGATACAAGGTAGAGAAGAGGGCTCTTGGTAGAGTCTTGGCTGATTCCAGAACAGAGTGAACTATAATGATTTGGGGTTTTGTTAATTTCCTATTTTTGCGATCCTTATACTCCTACTCCTTAAATGGGTATTTCTCCGGAAACAATTTCCGAGCGTGCAGAGATGCATCTCATCTACATATAAGAAGAACCACCTCCAATCATAAATATAGTAATAGAATGCCTATCTAACCAACCCATTCTCAACCTGAACAACCTTAGTCCACAACAATGTCACCGAGGCAAGGAATTTAATTATCCGCCACGGATATTATTTAACAGAGCTGCCTGAAGACTCATCATGGATATACCCGAGGGTACCTAATGCGTGGGACGCTAGCCTGTATCTGGTAATTGGCCCCCGGGGGACCGGCCCGGGGAATGATCCAATGACTGAGCCTGGGGCCTAGATAGGGGTCCCACTTGACTGGTTAGCCCTAAAGGGAAGGTTTTGAAATTTGGGACCGGGGTAGTTAGTAGTCTACTCGGGTCTTTTATGTAAGGAAGAATAAGGATATATTGAGTTAAACAGCTACTAGTTCGAGGAAACTGTGAAGTGTCAGATTTATACGGATAATTGCAGATCTTGAATTCTTAGGTAGCTGGCTTGGATGTAAGTTGTGTATATAGAATCACCGGGTTATGTTGGGAAGGGGAAGTGCTTGAGTGTCGAGGTGTTTTATATTTTGAAAACACAAATTGGGAAATGTTTAACATATACATCAAGCAGCCCAGATGAGTGACGGGAATGGTACATAACAGAAATCGACTAATTACAATAAGAGCGAGCTAGGAGTTAGTGTAGCAGTAGCATAAGGTTATGGTCTTTCTCACGGAGAGGCTAGGCGTCGGGGGCTCCGGAGCAGGATGACTCCGACCTCCCCTTAGAGTAGAATGGCCGAGATTAGACCGACGGAGTCCCGTCATCTTGTGCGATTGCCGATGGTTAGCTACTATTAATACGGCAGCTGCTGATGGAACCACTCCATGATGAGCTCCACTTGAGCTTTCTTGGCAATGGGCACGTTGCCAAACGCATTGCCGAGCTCCATGACTAGATGGGTGCCATTGGCGCTGTTTGGGCTCCAGCGTGGTAGCGAGCCGCTGCCAGTGTAAGAATCACCCTGGTTGGGGTCGAGGGTTTTTGCGAAGTTTGCCCAATAGGCAGACATCTTCTCCTGGATGGCATAGTCCTGCTCGGTGAAAGGGTACCTATCAGCGTTGGCGTAGAGAGCATTCAGGGCGTACATGATCTCGGACTGGTGGAAGGCGCCCTGGTCTTGACCCGGTGGCGCATGGGTCCAGTAGTAGGTGTAAAACGAAGAGGAGGCGGACTTGTACCAGTCGGTGGCATAGGCCCAGGAGCCAATAAGGGAGGTGTCGCGGGCAGCCGCGTTCCAAGCCATATCTGCAACGCTTGCGTTGCCGTTGTCGGGATAAAGCCGGAAATAACGGCTGGATAGGTTGCCGTATTTGAGAGATGAGTAGTACTCATATTCCTCCACGGTGTAGTCTGTGTTTGTTGAGGCTCCGGATTCGTCTTTAGTGTTGCCCGTTATGACAGGGACGTCGTTTGCAGGGCCGTTGACGAGCGTCTCCAGGTATGTTGAGGGAAGAACAAAATCGTCTAGGACTGGCTTGAAGATGAGAGGATAGCCAGCAGAGAGCGCTGTGATGGGGTCGATCCACGTCTCGTTCACGCGGTCTTGAGAGCCAACTAGGAGTTCTTCCATGGAGAGAGTACGCAGCTCCTTGATGCTAGAGACATTGTGAAAAGTGGTATAATTGACACCGTGCGTGATGGCAGCTGACATGTTGACATAGGAGGTCGCAAGCCCTGCCAGCAGAGGGTCGTATGGATACCGAATACCAGACTGAGAGATGCCACCATGGAAATACCCCTTAAATAGAGGGCTATTGACAGCATGATAGACCTGGGAAGAGCCGAAAGACTGGCCGGCAACAACCACACGGTCCGGGTCACCGCCAAATCTGGCAATGTTTTTCTGGACCCATTTGAGGACCTCAAGTTGGTCAAGGACACCGTAGTTGCCGGATGTGTTGTGGCCAGTGAGCTTAAGACCTTCAGCATTCAGCTCTGGATGAGCAAGGTAGCCGAATGCATCATCCCGGCGATTGAAGGTAATGAGAATGACGTCTTTCAAGGCCATTCCACCGCCATACCACCAGGCATCGTTGCTGGTCTCGTCGGAACCCTGGTTCCAGACCATGACAGGAAGCTTGGCATCCGCAGAACCAGCATTGGTCCAGAGGTTCAGACTGAGGCAATCTTCACTAATATCGGAGGTATCCTTACTGGGACAGGCAGGACCAAAATCCGTCGCTTTCAGGGTTTCATTCCAGGGATTCCGTGGCTGTGGTGGCTTCCAGCGGTTTTGATAGCCAGTATCCGCGGCGAAGGGAATACCTAAGAAAGCCGTTACGTTGGACTCAGAGACACCGAAGTATTTCTCGAGGGTAGACTGGTTGAAATACTTGAAGCCCTGAACGGGGCCGTAGTTTGTCTGGATGGGTTGACCCCAGAGTTGCGCTTGGGCAACCGCTGCACTCACAGCCAGCGATGCTAGGCTTTTTGACAAAAGCGAGGCCATTCGAGGAGGCGGCGAAGAAATAAATTGGGTGAAGATAGGTAGAGAGTGATAGTAGTATGGATAGAACTATTCAACAGGATCTTCTAGGATATATATATAGTAGCTGGCCATCACATCAGGACGGCTCTAGTTATTTAGACGCCTAGCAGACAATGCCATCGGAAGCTCACGGTCCGTGACAGGACGCGTCAGGGATTCATGGTCTCTCCATATCCATGTCCACTTTCTTAGGAGTGTTTTTGACCATTATGTCCGACTGTTGACACTCAGTCTTGGTGGATATCCGAAGGGACAACGTCAGTCAGATATGAATTCAGGCATGATCTCACCATGCCCTCGGGCAAATGACATGGTCCATACTAGAGTAGGAACATCAGATAAGTTTCTCGCCCTTGGTTTCCTGAAGAAGCAAGTGGAGAGAGCGTTGGTTGTTACGCAGCTTGAATAGGGATCGTCGTGCCTAGGCTCCTGTCGATCTCACCGCGACATGTATTGCGGTTGCTATATTCGACCCTGTCGGTCGGGATCGTGATATGCCGCCCATTACGGCTCGAAGTGTTACCGCCAGTCGGTTGAGCGATGGGGGTTTCAGGACGGTTCACAATATACTGGCTAATTGTCCACGATGGGCCTGCGTGCGCAGTCTCGGTGATATCGGTGGGTCTGAATTTCTCAGTCGAGCAATTAAAGCCGATGCCAAGTAGAAAAAGTCAAACAGTGTGTTCCTGAGGATACGTTGGTTATCGGACTGTATGAAGACGTCGGCAGGTGTTTGATTCTACATTCTTTTCTTTTTTCCGTCTTTGATTTGCTTTTGCTTGCTTGTTTGTTTTTCCTTGTAGGCCTTAGGCTGCGTGGTGGTTGTACTGTTTTGATTCTCCAAGGGCGGTACCCATAATTACACGATGTCACTGTTATGACATGTTACCTCTCAGTTCCTACATCCCGGGGTTTTAATACGGAATCGGAAGACTCCTCCGCCTATAGCCGGTGTACATTCACTACCCAATCATGCGCCAGTCCCACTCCGTCTTCAATTGAACTGCTGCAGTTCTCCCTCTTCGTATCCACGCCTACATGAGAGAAAAATGGCTACGCCTTCATGACTTTACGGCCATAGGGCTGCTCTTTGGTCTACCTCGCCTGTTGATCATCAGGGACACTCTACCAGAATGATGGTAGGCATCACGCCCCCGATAAACCCGCCCCGTAGGCTGAAGAGGAAGAGAGTCGGCATCGCGTGTAATACCTGCCGATCACTGAAGATACGCTGTGATGGAGTCCGACCCCGTTGCGGTACTTGCCAACGCCGTCGGGATTGCTGTATATATAAAGACAACGATCCACATCCACTCAGGTGCGTCGATTTTTCTTCCGACAAGGCCGACAGGGTGCTGACACTACGAAAGAGATGGCGGGAGCCCCGGTATGCGAGAGGAGATATTAGTCAATCCCCCCTCTCAATTGAAGTATGGACCAGTTGGCCATGAATCTACTCCATACTCTTCTTCTGTTGTTACCAGAGACATGGCACACAAACAATATGATGCTGGCGTGACAGCCGTGGCCTTGAATGTCTGTCCACTAGATGGGGATCGGAGCCCAACTAGAGAGTTTTTCAACGACTCGTCGACGGTGGCTTTCATGCAAAAGCTGCAGAATTCTCTCCCAGTAGCTATCACTGAGCCAGGATCCGGCCACGAGATGCCCTGTTACTCAGCTGACACGCGTGGTCACGATATGGTCTCGAAGCTCTCGCCAGAACCGAAACCATTCACCGAGCTGCTCCCCCCACGCCCATTGGCTGACCACCTAGTTGACTGTTATTTCTCTAAAATACATACACTTTACCCTTTTGTGCATAAGGACGCTTTCTTTATTGCATATAGGTCGCTATGGGTGCCTTCGGAATCTAGTCGAAGCATAAACACAGCCCATGGGTTGGGTATAGGAGACATAGCGGTCAATCAAACGACCTTTTATTGTGCATTGAATGCCATATTTGCTCTAGGATGTCAGTTCTCCAACATAGTACACGCACAGCGAGAAACTACTTCGGAAGCTTTCTATCGTCGTTGCAAGCCGGTGCTAGATGTGGAGTATCTTGAAGGGGGGGATCTAGCAGTGTGCCAGACTCTCTTGCTCATTACACACTACCTACTGTGCTCCCGAACGCCCAATCGTTGCTGGCATGTTATAGGCATGGCATGCAGACTAGCCCAAGCACTGGGGCTGCAGTCAGTACTCGGTAATGAACGTCGGTCATTTGCTGAAATCCAGCTTAGGCGCAGGGCATGGCATGGCTGTGTAATGCTTGACCTGTATGCTATCGTCTCCCAACTCCTTTCAGATACATTGCTAACTCACAACCGGGCCCGCCATATAGAGCGATCAGCACAATACTTGGACGCCCGGCAATGATTGCTCAACAGACGGCTACGCCTCTCCCTGCGGCCATTGATGATTGTTATTTATCAACAGATATGTTAACTTGTGAACAGCCTCCACGTGTGCTATCGCGTGTTGTATGGTTTATAGAAACCTTGAAGTTGCACGATATGCTACGCAAGATTCTGAAATCATTGTATGATAATGCAGGGTCAACGGAAGCGGAGAACATGGAGAGACATGTGCCCGCTGGAAATAGGCAGATTCAGAGCATTATCGATATTGATGCAGACCTCAAGGAATTCAAGGACAAACTACCAGAAGCACTTAAGTGGGATCACCAAGTCCTACGCGACGGGCCGGACAATTTCCTAAGAGAAAAATGTTTGCTTCGAGCAAGGTATGCACAAATGGTAGCCTGCAATTGTGTTACATCTCTAATGTGCGATGCCAGATATTCTTACTTGAAGATTCTCCTATACCGACCTATTCTCACTCGAACTATTTGCAATTGCAAAGAAACACCATGCAGCGAAAGCTATGACTGTGCTAATCACGTCGGAATCCACTCCAGAGTCAACCTTGACTGCTCCATATCTTGTGTCGATATGGCCATTGATCTTATCTCCCTAGTTCATCAGACCTGTAACCCGGACCTATCCAACGCCTGGTGTTACGGTGTCTTCTGTAAGTATTTTCGGGTAATACTAAACCCTCGTCATCCATTATTACTAACTGGTAACTACCCTGTCCTGCTCAGATGCATATACTGCGGGATCTATCATCCTCCTTGCGGGGCTCTCTCAATCGCTTGTGGACATTGTAACCTCGGAGGCGTTGGAAGAATCTTGGCAGAAATGTCAATCTTCTTTAGATATGTTGGGACTGTACAGTATCACGGCAAAGCACTGTGCCAAGAACCTAAGTATGATCAAAGAGAGATGTTCGATCACTTTCTCCCACTCTGCAAAGTCAAGGACCAATATAACATCCCAAGAACAGCCATTCCCCAACCAGTCGTCTCTGATTTCCAAACTGCCGGATAATGATAAACAAAACGATCTACTATCAGATAGACTGGATGATCTACCGTTTCTCAACAGCCTCTCTCGCGATTTCGATTTCAACAAAGATACAATTTTTGATCCGTTCTGGTTCAGTCTGCAATTCTAATGCGATAATTGTATACTTATATTTTAAATGCCCTGAGAGCTTATGACTATCTGAAGTATCTCTCTTCATCCTTCCCATCCCGACAGGAAGGGAGAGAGGGGAAGGCAAGTTTGAGGAAACCTTGGGTGTGTATACTGGGGCCTCTGAATTGTCTATCTACGGGTCTCCACCGTTAATTGATGGAAACTAAGCCGTTAAAACAACATTTTGACGGTCTCAATACACCCTAGGGCGATGACGTATTCAAGAATGCCGTATGTTCTAAGAATATGACCTCACTATTACTGATGGAAATGGTATATGCACTGTGGGCTGATCAATTGGAATCATAATGTGCCTGGCCAATCTTAGGGGTTGCAAGTATCTGCCTGACACTATGGGCAATTAACGTGATGCACCAGACCATCCCACCTCGGAGTTTTGTCAAATGATACGGCCAGCTTCTTCACCGATAAAGTCAATGTCTCCCGCAGGATGGTAGGCTGTCTAGCGAATGCGAGAATGGACATCAACCCGACATGACCGTGGAATCTAGACGGATCACCTGTCCTTCTGAAGTGATGGTTACTGTTGGGAAGATTTGGCATTCTGGAGAATGGCAGGGCCCTCTGAGGCCGGTTCTCGAAGAGCCTTACCGCAAAGTTACCTTGAAGAGGCACAAGGATTTACGAGAGTGCAGTCCGAAGAAGCCCAGCACAGCAGATCCTAGCTGAAGATGGGAGGACTGGGATGATATGACTGTTACGGCGGCTACTATGTATGGCGTGATTTGAGCCTGATCGTAGTAACCTTTTGGCCTCGTTAGGAGTGTGTTGGCCTAGCACGCGCTCTTACAAGTTCATGGTTTTCCTCCGTGCGCCCTTCCAATAGACTAACAGAATGACATGTCGACCATGCTGCGTTTCTTGTGGGCCGAATGTCGGCTGCGGTCCCCGCAGAGGCCACTCAGCCTGACTGCAACTAGGTTGCACACCAACTCTCAGGCAACCTCCTTCATTCTGTGCAACGCGGCCAATAACACTCCTTACATTAATGCCACTTTTTCTTTGTGGTCAAGAAAGTGTCATTAGCTAATAGCAAATTTCCTTGGGGTGACTCGACCACTATTCATGAAACCGTCTCCTTTTATCTCCAATCCCACTTAGAACAGGGGGTTATTCTGTCAACGAACCCCCCACCCACCAATACCTTTATCAATACGACTCGATATCCAAAGGTCATTTGTCCATTAGAATAAAGGAGCGAGTGTCAGAGCGTTGTTAATCCATAGACAAACTTACGATAGCACTCCTCTTTGACACACCTGATCGTGGGGGCTCGGTGTTTTCGTTTTATTTCTACTACATAATACCCATTCTCAGGCAACCAAACGCTCCACTTAGTACAATATATGGTGTATAATCAGCCACCATCAGTTATCGGGAGTTGTAAAAACAATGTGGAGCTGTGATTTCAAACCCTGTAACAGGCCTCTGTACGCACGTATGGAGAATGTACCATCTGCAATCGCCTCTATGCGCGAAACATCTTCGCCCGGCATATCATAACTGCCCTAAATGGGAGGCGAACAAAGCGGTGGAGTATTGGAACATGCTTTGCCGGCATTTACTGATTTACGATGAAGGACGAGAAGTCGTACAACCTGGCAGCTCGAGAAGCTGAGCGCAAGGAAATAACAAGACTCCTTGATAAGGTCAATGTTTCTGCACTTCTCTCCCAAGCCAGCTCATTGCGTGACGGCATTCCATGCTGTATTACCCAGTCCCTCCAGTATGATCGATCAATGCGTTCCTCTGTGATGGACGGTATGAATTACCACATCGAAATCCGGCTTGAAGATGGAATCAACTGGCTCTTACGTATTCAAAGATTGAACGCAACCTCACTACCAGAAGACTTACGAGCTTACATTATGCGCAGCGAGGTAGCCACTCTGCAGTTCCTCAGCAAGACAAAAGTCCCGGTTTCAAAGGCCATTGATTACAACCTTGATGGACAAAACCCTATTGGTATTGAGTATATCCTTATGGAGAAAATGGCTGGTCAGTCACTTCGCTGGTCTTTTCTCCCCCCAAAAGCAGAGACACAAAGTCCTGAGTCAGCTAACAGACATATATGTCGAATTACAGGGGGTTCCATTCGACCTAATGGACTCCTTAGACCAACCAGAAACGCAACATATAGGGCCGTTCGCGCGAGAATCGTTGACGGATTACAAGGACTCTCATCTGTTAGCCATGGTGCCATTCCCGTCCTCCAGAGACGATTCTATTTAAGGCATGCAGATAATAAAGGAGACCATATCCTGGTTGATAGTGAGTATAACATCACAGGGATTGTGGACTTGGAATGGGCTCATACAGATGTGAAATCCGCAGCTTTTAATTCTCCGGTGATGCTGCTTCCTATTGCTGACTTCTATAACGGAAAAAACCAACTGGGCGAGGATGAGCTGGTCTATGTGAAATTACTAGAAGACAAAGGGCATAGGGACCTTGCGGAAATTGTGAAGAAGGGGCGGATTCTACATAGAATTGAGTTCTGCCTCGGTTATGACCTCGCTGATTGGGAGGGGTTTCTAGGCATTTTTCAAGGTCCACGGAAAGCGTTGGAGGTTGACGGAGACTTGGAATGGGATGCTTGAATAGAGAAAGCTCTGGCTGAATACTAGAACGATGACCAACTGCAAGAATGGATGGTCCGACATAGATCGCGCTAGCTTGGGCAGACTTTATTTTCGAAGACGTAGTTATGGATGGAGCATCTGTAATTATGCTACATGACACTTTGAAGGTTGAAATATTTATTGTGTTGTTTTATCTGCTAGTTAGAATTGCTGCTACATCGACTTCAACCGTTTCTGTGTACGGCTGGGGAGAAGTTGTAGCTGGATAAAATAATTAAAGATAGATGATATCTCAGTGAATTCTGAATGGAGGGCTAATTAATCCCCTCACATTAGTAGAAGACAACAAACAATTCGAAAGAATACACAAGAGGAGCACAAGAAGTATTATACACGTCTACATCTGAATGCGGATTTTTCAGTCCAGACCAATGTGGTGGGCCTATGACGTTCGAGTCTTCCTCTAAAGGCGCCTTTGAAGTGTTACCAATCCGTTGCAAAGGTGAAGCACAAGTAGTAAACCCTTCCCATATAGGCAAGAGCAACATTAAATTTTGAAACAGACCATGTCAATCCGGGGGAATGCCAAATTCTAAAAAAAAATGTGTACGTCACGAAGAACGACGAAAACATCTACGGAACTGGTCTAACCTTGTCCCCATCAGCCTGGGATAGTAATAAATGATCAATGAGTTTATCGATTCCACTTAACTGTAACGCGGTGGTAGTATCTTGCGCTAGGATTAAGGACAGTAAATCCAACCACCCTAAGATCAATTTAGGGTGGGGTTATTCCTACTCTTACCTCTCTCGGCCTCATCATTCTACCCAAAACCTTCGTTTTTAGGCTCTCCCTCTTTCTTAAAATTGCAAACATTGTTTCTGGATCGCTGTTATCCTGGCTAACACGCTCAAAAATGGCATTAACTGATAGGTTTAAAGCAATTCTCTCTATACAAGGTCCACCACTCACAGAATCCCACCAGTGGTTGAAGATATAACTGCCAAATCTGTAGCTTCATCGACAATACCCGGTTCACTTTGGTATTGGGAATTTGAGAACTCTACACATAAGTCTTACGGCAGAAAAGTTCCTCCATCCGGGTTAATATGGGACCCTTTGCATTGTTTTCAAATAGAATAAATGCCAGATCATCTATGGATTATACTATTTTTTTTTTTAAGGAAAGAGCCATGGGCAGTATACCATCTTTAAAGGTAATCATTCTTCATGATACTTTTGCTGGGTGGGTCTGACTTCCGTAGTTGTTCAACGGCTAACCTCTGCATTTAGCTTTCAAAAGGCCCGGCGTTCTCGAAGCCGGCGTAACCTTAATTAGGTACGCGGGTGCAACCTAATTAAATCTTTCGACCGTTACGTACGTCAATGACTGGGGGTTTATTGTGTATAGTATGTACAGTTCAGCTACACAATCCTGGGCACTCTTCATCCCTGCGTCAAGTCTTCGGTGTGGAATTCCGATAACTTTTTTCGAGAGCGGTATGTTATTGAACAGAAGAATGATGATTAGGACTACCTCAGGACTTTTATTCGCTTCTTCGACGGCTGCTGTGCAACTGGATCTTTTTTTTTTTTTTTTTTTTTTTAATCCACCATCAGAAAAACAGCAGTAGCGTTACCCCAGTATTAAAATCTTATTCGATCCTCTTCCGCTTCCGGGCTGCTTCTTTCTCTACTAAGCCATCCTATTCACTCGATAATGGGAAAGGAAACAATTCTGTCCTCGCTGCTAAAATGTAAATGGGGTTTCGGTCTTGTAAGCTGGGACAGGCTAGAAGGATAAGCCATAACAATTTGATTATTCAAAGTTGGAAAAAGGGCGTTAATTTCCATAGTATGTTCTGCAGAATGTTGAAATGTTGGTTGATACGGGTATAGGACCGATGTATCGTCTAGAGTTAATGCAACCCCTCTACGAGGTCATGGCAGCGAGGTGAGGTCTTTATTCTACAACAAATTCAATGTAATACAGGAGCCAGAGTATAAGAATGTGCATTCCTATAAACAAAAATGTTCATGCCATTAGCAGAAGGAATGAAGAAGCACACATTCTTGGCCGCACTCCTGTTGCATCTTCCATAATCCAGACACAACGGGGTCCGTATTCCCAGTGGACACTCACTGCAGCCATCCTTACAATCACCCAAGGTTACATACAGTGTTCGGGAACCCCATGTTTCGGCGTACATTCCAGACGGTAATTCTGAATGTGGTGTTGCTACTAGTGGCCATGAGCTGGTAATGTCTTGTTGCATTGGGGTTTAGGGAAATTACGCTTTGAGTTCTTTCCATCGCTGCTCGCGTCTGGTTGTGCTGTCTTTTTTCTTTTCAATTTGTTGTAATGGATTCAAGCCTTGTGTTATGTATCCAACCTACCGTTATCCAACAGCTAGAGAATAACCCGAAGAAGATGCAATTGCCAGTTTAGTAGCGGAATGGCTGATATGTTTCAACAATGCCTGATAATTAAATAAATGCTAGAAACTGGGCAACGTTCTGGCGGTCACAACCATCGATAAGAGACAGTCGATATCCATCCATGGAACCGATGCCCAATCTCTCAACCTCACCATGGAAGAAGGTCCCTTGATGAACAGCCATGACGCTTGCATACATTGACCTCTATCAATCAATGCATAGGTCCTCAGAGAATAGATAAGCCTGTAGGGAGTTGACCCATGGCTCCAGAAGCGGATGACGCCTACTGAAGCGGTGAACCACCTGGGCATTTCTTCTTTAGCTCTTCTATCATATACTCACCATGATACATGCTTCTGAATAGGATGCTGCATGCAGTTCATGAGGTCATCTTCTTCGATCTTTGAATCACCAGTCCTTTAGCTTAGCATTGAGTTAGTCCACGTCATGCACATCGCTTACAAACCCCAAGCAATGCGCTCAAGTTAAAAGCGTCAAGTCTCCCTCCCTAATTCTGTGGGAGCAGACAAAAATACCGACTCGATCAACCTACTACCAGAGCCTGATTCGGCCAATATGCCATTCCCTTCACCTCATCGCCTCTTGGAGGTGTCCCTTGCCGCGCTTACACTCGTGCAATATGGCTTTGCCAACCCTTATCCGGGCCCACTGCCCGAAGACGGCATGGCAGTAGCTCGCGATATGCCGGAGCACCAAGCCTCGATTCCATTCCTAGGGGGAGAGGACATGCTTTTCCCAGATGACCTTGAGCTCGACACCAATGAAGAATCCAATAATACGCTGCAGTACGGCCGATGCTACAAGATCCATGCGGATGGACAATGGCTGGGGTCAGACCACCAAGCCTGGGGCTACTACATCTTTGGGGGATATTCCAACTCCAGGACGTTCCAGGTCTGCCGACTCATGACTTCCTGCCAGCGTCAGAACACACAGGACCAGGAGGTGCGCGACCGTGGGAACCTGTACCTGTGGGATTTCCGAGGCAATCAGTATTCTCGCAACGGAGAATTCGTCGCCAACAACAATCTCAACCACTTCTTCCCGGCGGGCACCACTTGGAGGAACTATGCGTACTTTGAGGCGACACACGAAGATTGTGAAGAAATTACTAACCCTCGGGATACGTGCTATATTAATCTCGTGCTGAGGGGTCAAGCATCCAACAACAACGGTATCGAAGTCAGGGCCAACAATTACCTCTACAACGCATATAATGGCAAGAGTGTGACCCTCCAGTTCCGCCGAGTCAAATGTCCACTTGATTAGAGACATTATATTATCTGACCTGTGCTGTATGTGTCTCAATGGGGTATATTTTGGTCTCGCGTGGATGTGTGACGTGTGGATACTGATTTAGGTGCCATTGATGGTATTCATGGAGATGTGAACGTTACCCCCCACTGGGATAGTACGTCAGGTCCGCGATAACAACTCATTTTTTTTCAGTGTCCTCGTCGTTCAAAAGTTTTATGGAACTGGGTTATCACTACCATTTACGATTAATAAAGTTAGTTACTTTTACAGTGGACTAATCAAATTGCATGAATTTTAAGTTTTTAAAAGGTTCCGAGATGTTTGAACTTCCTGTTGCCTACCTACTTCTACTTGGTCCACTCTCTTGGTACGAATCTACGTAATACGAAAGATATTAGGGTACCTTAGGGTTGGGGAAGGCAACTTTAACTTCTGTCCAAGGGAGTTTCTGTAGCACGTAGGCCTAGTGGGCCATGTAGTATCTGGGCAGGAAATTGGCCACAAGCCAGACTGCCACGTACAAACCCAGAACGAAACATTCATCCCTCCACATTACTTAAAAAAAAACAGAAATGATTGTGATTAAATTGCTAATGAGAGGGATGAATAACAATAACCCTTGAGGTTAAGTAAGAATACAGACGCCCAATGCATTTCCCAAAGAATAATAGTATTAAAAAGGTATGAAAGAGAAAAGAACAAATCGAAGAAACCGCTAGGCAATAAACGACATAACCCTAGACAGAGGTAGACCATGGACCCCTAGTTTCAGCTACGGCCAGCAACAGAATAGTAAAAAAAGGGGAGGGGGCCTGCGTACAGTTCGTAGAAGACCGCAGGCACGTCTTTCCACAGAGGGAGAGCAGTCCGGTAGATGGACACGATGGCACCCGTGGCGACAACGATCACTAACGGGCGTAAGAGGACCAGCCAGATGAATTTCAAGGCCGCCGAAACGATGCGCCTGTCTCGGGGGTATCAGCGGATAGTAGGTAACCGAAAGTAGGAATGGAAATGCCTCGGGTAATAAATAAATAAATAAAATGGGTTGCAGTGGGTCGTGGTCTTACCAGATTGTGGCAATCATGTTTGATTCACAGTTGAGGATTAGTAAAAGAATCAACCGACTCTGATGAAATGCTATAGAGAATGAAGTCGCATATTATAAGATGATATGAGGATTGTTGTGCGTGTTGTAACTTTTTGTGGCGTGCTTGCTGTCTTCCTCAACGGAGGGTTTAAAAGGACCCCTCGGCCGTTGGTGGATGGAAATGACTGAACGAAGATGACATTCACCGAGAGGGCAGCGCGTCGCAGTCGGCATTTGTTGAGCAATTGAAGACGAATCGATTTATTGTGGTTGCCTAGGGGCAGATTACGCTGTAGTCTCCATTTACTTCCGAGTGCCGAGAAACCACGTCAATGCATCCACAAATTACATGCCCTTGAATTGGGCTTGGGATTTCACCATTTGATTAGTACTATGAGGACGGAGTAATTAAGGGCGATTTCCGGTGCACATGACCGGCCTGCGACTTTTACCCATCAGCCCTACAAGGCGAGACCCTCGCAAGACACAATAACAAGAATTAGTACTCCAACTGCTCTAACATCCTCACTTTTGGTCGACCTAACTCTATCATACAGCGGAAGATATATATGGACTCCTCTCCTTTGCGATCTTTTGTGTTATCGACCTTTTGTCCCGAAAAATTCAACCTTCTATACCGGCTTCGATGCCGGTCGCAAGTGACAACCAGGCAACAGAATAAACCTAGATAAACAAGCAAATATCAAGATGCAGAACAACCCACTACTTGAGTACCTTGTAGGTGGTCTAATGCGTACTCAGCATTTAATCTCCGATTAACTATTTGGGAGATACCAATGCCTCTTGCCTGTGTGTACTTGGGGGGATTTGTCGATGGAGATTCGTCGCACTCGTTTGTCGATGAGTTACTGAGATCTTTTCTTTTCGACTAGCGCAGGTTAATATATGAAACTTCCCCTTTACTTTTTCATCAGAAAAGGAGGCGGACATGGGTTGATGTTCAATACCAAAAGCATCTTGGGGGCTAAGTTCAGCCCTATGGGGCTTTCGGCGTGGGTCTCGGTAATGAACGACAGGGATGAGCCGTTGAGTCTCTTACCCAGACTGCTATAGCACTATAATATTATTCTAGCTGCCTAGATGCGAGCAGGACATCATATCGTAGTGCGTGATAACAGGGACGATAATAATGGCAATATTGTTGTCTCTAGTATCGACTCATCTACGAATAGTGTATTCGAGTCCCGACAAGGGGTCCATGTTCTATACGTTCAAAATGTATCCTTGCTCCTCTATCCGCATAGGCCCCAAGAAACTAATCAGAGATAGTGTATTGGCTAAGAAGACACATTAGCTCCACATAAAAATGGATTGTCCATTTCGAGAAACACTAAAGCTAAGCGACTCGGACCAAAGGTTCAACCATGCGGACATATGCTTAGTCCAACCAACAGCCGGCCCAACTATCTTTTCCATCCCAGCTAGCAGCAGTGAGCTGTGATTTCAACTATCCCACACCACTCCCAAGGTACTCGATCCCAATACTATATCACAGACATCCTTCTCCAACAATGATTCAATCCGGCTACTCCTATTATCCAAGTTTTCCTATCTTCGTGAGAGTGCGCCATGTCGGCCTTCAATGCCTCCCAGGTTGACCTGAACACGGCCAGCAAGGAAGACGTGCTGTGTTTCTTTGCCCTGTCCGAGAATGACTATAACGGACACCTCGGTGCACGCATCTCTTCAATTTTTGTTATCTTGTTTGTCTCCTCAGCGTTTACCGTATTTCCTGTAGTGGCCAACAGCTTGCCGTCTTGGAAAATCCCCTACAGCGTCTACCTGTTCGCCCGTTATTTCGGCACCGGTGTCATTGTCGCAACCGCTTTTGTCCACCTTCTAGACCCCGCATATAAACGAATCGGACCAAAGACTTGCGTCGGAGAGTCTGGCCACTGGGGTGAATATTCATGGTGCGCAGCAATCGTTTTAGGTTCAGTAATGGTCATCTTCCTGATGGACCTAGCAGCCGAAGTGTATGTCGAGCACAAGTACGGCATGCACAAAGATGAAGATGCCACGGGAGCGTTCATTCATGGCGGGAACCAAAAAGCAACCGTTGTGCCGGGCCCATATAATCAGGAGAAACCTCTCTCACCAGCCCAGGCGACTCTCACCTGTGTCTCAGACAGCGATGCCGCGACAGCAGAGCGATCTTTCCGGCAGCAGATCGCAGCATTCCTTATTCTCGAGTTCGGCATCATCTTTCACTCCGTCATCATCGGATTGAACCTCGGCGTCACAGGTTCTGAGTTCACAACCCTCTACCCCGTTCTAGTGTTTCACCAGTCCTTCGAGGGCCTGGGTATTGGTGCGAGAATGTCGGCCATTCCCTTCGGCAAACATACCTGGCTGCCCTGGATCTTATGTGCCATGTATGGGCTCACGACCCCGATCTCAATCGCCATCGGTCTCGGCGTTCGCACCACATATAACCCCGGGTCTAAAGTAGCACTGATTGTGCAAGGCGTCTTAAATGCCGTCTCTGCCGGCGTCCTTATTTACAGTGGGCTGGTGGAACTCTTGGCTCGTGACTTTCTGTTCGATCCGGATCGCACTAAGCGACGGGGTCAGCTGTTGTTTATGGTGTTTTGTACCCTGTTGGGAGCCGGCATCATGGCCCTCATCGGGAAGTGGGCATAAAGCTGTTCGTCGTGGGCTTTGCAGGAAAGATTTTATTTGTATTTCTATTTCTTGTCACACCCACACCCACACCCACACAAATACCGTCCAACCTTTCTATGCATAACTGTAAAGCCCTGCATAGTACTCTAATCCCCATAACCTTTGCCGTAATTTAACCACGACAGATGCATATTGTCTCTTAAGTCATTGGTTCTAATTCCCATTAATGTACCACTTTCACTACCAAAGAATGTACAGATGTATGTAGAACATAACGACAAGCTCATCCACTTAGCAATGAACACCCACCCACTACCATTGGCATTAGACCTCCACTCTCGATGCACACCCCTAAACAACTAAACATCTCCAACCAAACAAACAAACCGCACCCCCACTCGTTTCTACGTGCTGTGATTAGCGTGAAGAGACGCCCTGGAGCTCTTTACGGTGTTTGGGGGGGGGGGGTAGCATAATCTAGCGGCTCGTGTTGCTTATTTTTGAGTGATATGGGTTTAGGAGGTTGGCTCTCTGCTGCTGGTCTGAAAAGATATTTGTCTCAGTGTGGAGTTGCACTCACGTATTCTTCATGAAAATAGAAAGGCTGTGGAACATACGAGGTTCTGTTGATTCTCGTTGCTTTAACTCGGCATATCTTTGCAGAGGATAGAAAAGGGTTAGGAATATGGAAGAAAAGGGTTAGAGGTATTAGGAAGGCGAGAAGATAAAGACTCAACGAGGAAACATTTCTAAAGTTACACTAGAACCGAATACGCAGGATGAATATATATATGTACAAATATTCACAGATGAACGGAGCATCTATCTCAGAACCCCAAGATCTTGTTTGAATTTTCCAAGACAAGTCGTTGCCCCTGAGTCAGGGATTGATCGTTCAAAGCCCACTGGCTAAGCCCCAAGGAGCACAAACCAAGCTGGCTCGTGGACTTGCGGAGGTCAGCCTCCGTAGCACGTCCAACATGTTCGCTTTCTCCCTTGCCTCCTGGAAAGTCCGGCGGAGGCACACCTTCAAAGAAGTTATCTCTCTGGTCTTTAACATAGTTGGCGTTGGCCTCAGTGACGGGGCATGCTGGGATGTACATAACACTTGAATCGCCGGTGCCATTATGTACGCGGTCAACGGAATGGATCGCTGGTCTTGTTAGATCATTTGTTTATGCAGGACATCCAGGCTGGGTACTCACTATCACAGTGCCAAGCAACATAATCACCGGGCGCGATTTGGGGAACATGTACCATCGTTTTGTCAAGCTCCAGATGAGGATGAAGCGTTGTAGTGAGTTCCTGCGCGAATCCCGGAGTTGCACCATGCAGGTTACTTGATGTTTCAGTCTCCATGTGCCAGTTATTTGGATGCAGGAAGGTTTCCATCGCCATGCGAGAACATTCCTTAGGAGGTGTGTAAATTGGCTTGAAAAAGGGTCGCAGTAGGAAGTAAGCCGTAGCCAAAGAAAGCAGAGGGTTGACCAGCAGTGTTCCCTCATTAGGCCCCGTATGGGACATACCCAGCCAGGCTTGGAACATGCGGAACATTGAACAAGCCCCCACGCCGTTGTACAAGTCAGCGTTTGCCAGAACCCGGGAGCTGGCTTCCCAGGGATCATATGTTTCCCAATCCCCTTGCCAGATGTTCTGATAAACACTGCCACGGCCGTAACCGTTGTCTTCCCACCGTTCTGCGCCTCCCCCATCTACATGAGGGCCAAGAGCAAATCCTGCGTCTCCCGGTTGGCGGATACGCAGCCTGTCGGCATAGATCAGGGGGTGGGCAGGGGATATCATCGCGTCTGGTGAATTGGAATGCCAAAAGCTCATAAGGAAACGTTGGGCTTCTAGCATGTTTGGATGTGTCCGTGCACGCATCTGGGGCTGTGACCAGTACAACTCATAAACCTGGGGGTCATGTGGCGGGAAGGCTGGATAATATGTCAGAATAGCAGTGATTGAAGAGAAGATGGAAGACAGTACCTTTTGTTCCTGGATTAGCCTTGACGTAACGCTCGATATCCTCCTTGTACGACCTAGCTTCGTTCTCAGGAACCACTCCCCGGATGACAGCTACTCCTCGTTTACGAAGTTCGTCACGGAACTTCTTTGGTGCAGCATGGATATCCTTGAACTCAATAGAGGGGATGATTTCGGAGCCTCGTTGTTCAATCAAGTGAACTTCATCTTTCAGTGCGTGTAGGAGACGATGCCAGCTTCTCTCGATTTGGTCTTCTCGGCCAGCAATCAATCTTTTCTTCTGGTCTGCGAACCTTGGAGGAAGAGGCTTTTCCTCTTTTCCTGACAAGGAAACGAAAACCGACGAGATGTCTCCTTCCTTGCGAGACTCTACATTGGATGAGGCTTGGCGTATAACGGTCTGCTGGGAGCGGAGGGGCTTTACTGCATGACGAGCAAAATATAAACGCGAAGTGGTATGCAGATGCATGTTTAAATAGATAAAATAACAGTGAGTTAGGAAGTGTCGAAGAAGTTGGACATAAGGGTACCCATATAGTAAGTAGTAACGAGTAGGCCTGGGTGGTTGTTGTGAGAGATGTGAGCTTTCCTCTATGGGGTATTTATATTCTCAGAAGGCAAAGATCCTTCGGTTGCATCGGAACACAGAGAACAGAGAAGCAGGCTTTCGCTGGCTGAGAGACTTTTTGTCAGAGGTATACAAGGGCGGGTAGATTACCGGATTAGGAAGGTTTCCGACAGGATGATCTCCCGTTCGCCACCCCAAACCGCTCTCATATAAGCTTGTTCCAAGGTTTGTTTGAGGGTCAATAAGAGCATGCTGGTCAGTATCTCAAGTTGATCCAAAATTTCTTTTCTACTTCACTACAAGACCTGCAGGCCTGAACCCATATAAACGACCATCAACATGCCGAGTGCTACCGCCACATCAACAACTCATGAATTCGCCGGTGTCCTATTCGATTTTGACGGCACAATTATTGACTCCACCGAAGGTATGTCACCGCGGTACCCTCATCGTTCACTTAGTTACTAACACTTATCCCACCAGCTATTGTTGAGAACTGGAGAAGGTTTGCGGCCGCAAGAAAACACCTTCCTAGTCCTGGGATATACTGACACGTAAGGTAGAATCGGCGAAGAACTCGGCATTGACCACGAGGTGATCCTGCAAACATCGCATGGTAGGCGAAGCATCGACATTCTGAAGGAACTTGCTCCTAGCAGAGCAAACTGGGAATGTAAGATTCTTTTAATACATCTCTCTCGTCCTATCTTTGCAACAAGTCTCTAACAAGTGTGCAATTCAGACATAAGCGATATGGAAGGCAAAATACCTTTGCTGTGCAAGAATCCTGCCATTGAAATACCCGGTGCACGAGCTCTCCTCGAGACACTTAACAGTCTTCATACACCTTGGGCAATCGTGACATCAGGTACCAAAGCCCTACTGGGCGGTTGGCTAAAGGTCCTTCATTTACCTCAACCTCCAGAGGTCACTGTTGCAGAGGATGTGAAAATGGGAAAACCTGATCCAGAAGGTTACTATAAAGCTCGCACTCGGATGTTGCAACATAGCGGAGAAGACGACGTCAAGGACATCCTAGTTGTCGAGGATGCTCCAGCAGGCGTGAAGGCGGGGAAATTGGCTGGATGTTATGTTTTAGCGGTGACAACCACACACACTGTTGACCAGCTGAAGGCAGCTGGTGCAGATTGGGTGATGCCTGATCATCGATTCATAGAAGTGCAAAGGAAGGATGATTCACGGGGCGCTTTTACTTTTACGTTCAAGAATATTTGCTAAACAATACCACGCTGTGTATATACCCGTTACACTCCAGTCCGATTTAAAACATGTATATCTAATAAGCTCTCATAATGCTTACCAGCCCTACCTGGCTGCGGCAAAGGCATATGGAATCCACTTATCTCTAGTTCCTTGCGAGCGTCTTTGTTGTGGATTTCTGGGATAATATTTAGCTTGTATATTGACGAAGCTAGACTCTATTTTATCAGGCCCGTTAACGGTTGACGCTGGACAGCTTTGTATACATTATAGAACAAGTGAAGGTACATTAGTCTCTGAAGTGCAATATTTTGACGGTTGGCCGCTATGACTTGATGCAAATAAATTAGAGGGTCGGTGTTTTGCGAGAGAAGGGGAAGTTTACTTTGATGCTGGTTATTCATTGTACTGTACTAGCCTATATTTGCGTACCCAGTTTAGCAGCCGGAAACAATCCCCGTCTACTAAGTTGCCAATGAATGCACCAATGGGTATAACTGCCTACTACATAACACTCCCCCTCTCTTATAAAGGTACGAACATGTGACTGCCTTGTTTACATTGGCTTGCGGGGAAGCTGTTCTGGCCTTGCGGACGGTGCGGGCCGACTACTACTAGCCAATGGTTTTAATTCCAGATTGATCCGCATGCATCATGGGTGCAGCATGGCGATCAGAAATATATGATGGTTACATTCGGCGCCTTGACCCCACAATCCTGCTCTTCCTATAGCTACATGTTATATTTGTAATTGAATCCCAATCCCTACCACGATACAATCTAACACATTTGCCATGGGCGGATATAGCACTGGAATAAATGTGCTGATGTATTTGTTCTAGTCAACACTATGATTGTTAATTATCAGTACCAATATTGTACGTACGGCACACACGTTGACTGCTATCCCTTCTACATCTCTCACAAGTCATTGTACGGAGCCTTTAAATGTCAGGGGTAGTCTATTAATATTGGTAATGCATCGTAGCTACCTGGGTTATCCATATCCTTACGGCATATAAAGATCCAATAGAAGTTGTCCAGCTTTTCCTAATGACCTGCAGATTTGGTAATCAAACTAAAGAGCGACATCACAGTATATGCTGATGGTTGCAGCTGCCCAATGGTAAAATCGCCTCGCAATACTGGGATATGCAATGGTGGGAGCATAGTAGTCAGATACAGCCTCTCCTGGAGGAGAGCCGGCGGTTCTAGCCAGAAGAATCCTGTAAGTGGCCATTTTTGGGCATCTCTACACCCATAGACAGGGTTAACATCCAAAACTGACATCAGCCACCCCAGCTTCTCCACCCTCAGCTTCGTCAGCTTATTGAGTTAGCTACCATTCGCACCGAGACTGAGCGCACATTGACAACACATCAACCACCACCTTACGCAAACTCATGCAAGCAGGATACCACCAACGCGCATCTACATCGCTAATGAGCAGCCATTACAAACATAAATAATCAACCTCGGGCACTTCTTTCGATTGAGGAATCAGACCTCCCTGGAAATTGTCAATAGACAAAAGCGCTTTCAGTTACTTCCAACAAAAACTCGATTCATTACTCTTCTCGCTTCTACAAGAATGTCTGTGAAAAATCTCCTCAGAGTCAGCATTGAATCCAAACAGTTCCCTGGATCGTACCTTCGTATTGATGGGCGTGGCTTCACTGAGAGCTCCGGCCCCGGTGGCGGCATTGTCAATGTCCAGACCCGCGTCGGAACGTACGAGACGCTTATCATTGTGAACCATCCGGAAGACAATACCTTCTCTATCCTTTCTGCCGAGTTCCCAAACGTCTATCTTCGTATGGATGGTAGGAATGTAAAGTCTGGAGAAAAATATCCCTCTGGAACTGGGGTGGTCAATTGCCAGTAAGTACATCTTGATGGGTTATTTTCTCGAGCTGGCTTTCATCGTCGGTTGTGTTGGCTCGGCGCTACCTACTGTACACTATGTGGGGTTATATCCTGACCTTAATCTTCACTCAGAGTCGGCAGCCGTAGCTACGAGAAATTCCGCCTCGTGGACCAAGAAGATGGATCGAAGGCCATCGTCTCTGTGGCATTCCCTGATACCTATCTTCGCATGGAGAACCAGAAAGGAGAAGGTGGATCTGGCGGGGCTGGAACTGTCAACTGTCAGAGCTATGTCGGCACCTTTGAAAAGTTTATTATTCATGTGCTGTAGAAAGACAGCGACAACAGTTTGGAGGCAAAGAAGCTCTGATGCTATATATTTATTTGCAATGGGTAGCTATTTTCTATCGAATATGTCCGAACTCTAGTCAATTATAGTCAGGTGTAATTCATCAATTTCATCCGGTGAAGAATAAGGCTTCTGAGCCTATTCTGTATATGGATGTAGGGAACCAACGCGTCCGTAAGGTGATTTCAATCTGACAAGTGAAACTGGTCTCCTCCTACCTATAACAAAGCGAGAGGGTGAGTGTTGTAACGGGCAACATATTGAAGAATAACGAGTAAGATACGAGATGTACTCCATGTAGACCCTTAAGCAACTACAAGGCAGCAATATTAATACTATACTTTTTAACAGTATATAAGTATGAAATAACTACTATATAGTTCCTGGTTGCCCTCCCAGATTAGGGTTCTGCACCAGTCATACCTAATTAGTAATCCACCCGAATCGGGCAGTTGAACTCAACCTCCAGTTCCCGATCGCAACCATTCACAGTTCCCCTCAACTCGCAACTATTTCCCAACTCCCGACGTAAACCGAGAATGACGAGACCCTATACCCCATGGAACCATTCACCGACGCATGGCCAATATGTCTCGGCAGGATGACTCAGTCTCTTGTTCCGAAGCACCAACCTCGCCAATTTCGCGATTCATGGACCTCCCAGCTGAGCTCCATATCCTCATCGCCAACGTCCTCACCTTCCCCGACTTCACCCATCTCAAACTGACATGCGCCTACTTTAATGACCTACTCCCATCACTCTCGCACCGAGAGCTCCTCCAAGCCGAACTTACAGACTTCGCCCTCGCGCACGATATCTACACCTGCCGCTACTGTCTCCGTCTCCGTCCAGCGGCCAAATTCGCGGACCGGATGCTCCGACGTGGGCGGGGTAGGTATGGCCGCGATGCAGAGAGACGCTTCTGTGTGGAATGCGGACTGATGCCACGTTCCGGGGCGGCGAGGTATGGGCCTGGAGCACAGATAGTGATTCAGGGAGTAACGTTCGTGATTTGTATGGTTTGCAGAGAGTTTGCGATTGGGGTGAAAGATCAGTTCAGTAAGGGGATTGCGATGTGTGAACATTGCTGGGAAGAAAGATCGATGAGCGGGAGGCCGTTTCAGGATGGCATCAGACGTGATTGGCCTCGTCTACATGCTCCTCCGGTGGGTTGAATTTGGACGTGTAGTGCTAGCGGAATTCACACATAAGGTCGGTCGCATGCTGGGGTGGGCAGATCTATGTGTCGAGATGTTTCCATGTGGAAAATACCGGCTTTACGAGTATATTGGAGTTCTTTGGCCCTCGCCCTAGGAGTGCCGGGTTTCATGTTGAACCCGCTGCAGACTGCCAGAGAGTATGAGAATTGTAGAATATTATACGGTGTATATATATAATGGAATGTTCGGTTCCACAGAGTGAGGTATGTCGAGAAGATATGTACTGATGCTACATTCTAACGCAGTTATATATGTGATCCCAGCTCTGTTGTATAGTGATACCCAAAACATATCGACACTGCAGCTACCACCAGTTGTTGCCTACAGCCACCAGGCATGCTGCACAAGGGTTACCAGGACCACTAAGCTGCCAGAAGTATAAGTATCTAAAGGGTATAGCGACATCCCGCGCCTACGGGAGATCGGCAACTCCATGTCTATCTTAGTCTTCTGTGACGTCGAACGGTGGGTACATAAAAACATAGAACCATGTCATTCCTCGGCCTGGAGCAACCCCATGTCGCTGCAGATCTTGTTCAATTCCAAAAGTGAAAGGATCGACAACTAGCATTCGGCTCCTTTAAATTCAGGTATAGAGACAGAAATTAGCTCACGATGATACTGAATAAACAATATGCTGCGATTCTGCTGGGTTATCTTGGCTCGGCACAGATTATTGTTCAAAATTTCTGTACCTTCGGTTAGTCCCTGGATATTCTATCCGACCAATAGATTGGTCCTGTTATATTCATGCCTTTTTCTGCCAGTGTCACATGTGTGACTACTGCAAAAGCAGTGATGTACTTATCTATTGGACAGAATACTTTGGAAGTGACTGAGGAAGTCTTACGTTGCATAAGCCCTTCGCTAAATCTTGGGCCACTGCAAAACATTATAGGCGATGTTTCATAGCCGTCGCTGAGTTATTGCCTCAGGCGGGCCAGAAATGCTCAAACGTATTCCTATTTGTTTCACAGAGTGTAGATGGGAGGAGTGTGCGTCGCTGTAATATACTCAACTGTAATGTGGTGAACTCGGCGGGGCGATTATACAGCGTCCTACAGAGTAAGACCTTGTGGCGTTCTAAAGAGCACTAATGCGAAATGGCTCCTTCGGACTAATTTTGGCGAGGATTGAATTCGCAATCACGAAGTAGAGAGGGCTAATTGGATATGTATGTTCGTGGTATGATACACGCTGTGAGTTCGTGGCCTGATGCTGTTTTGCCCTTTTTTCCAGGGAGGCTTCTGATGCCCGATCTAATTGAGCTTGTTATATTCTTTGCCTTGAGGTGCGCCGCGACAGAAGGAAAGACCAGCAATGACGATGGCCATGGGAGCCGTGAGCACAACGGTACATACTCCGTAAAGAGGAAATTAGTTCGCACTATTACGCCGAGTGATACCCAGATAAAAAAAGTCGGAATATTTAAGACAATCTGCTAGAATGTGGAGAGGAACTCACAGCACGGTCGGCAATGTTTCCTCCCCATCCTTAGCTTCGAATGCTATGCCTCACCAAACATTGGTATGGTCCCCGTAATTGCTTTGTTTTCGGGCAGACAGGTTAGTAACCTAACAATCAAAATCCCAGACCAGCTAGGCAACCCAAAGATAACGACCGGTGGTTGATTGGTACTGAGGCTTGTGGCTTGTCTATCCTTAGATATCAAGACAGCTGTACCATGGATAGGAAATGCTGTGCCGGGAAGAAACTTAAAAAGTCACCATCTAGGAGCTTCGCTTCAATTACCTACCCTCTTATCTCACACTTCCTCCACCACAGTTGGTGTGATCCTGCGCTCCACTATACTGAAACTAGGGCCACAGCTCTCCGTATAATCCCGGTAGCGAGAGTAGACAGCCCCGCAGTTATCATCGATGTTGTGTTGGCAGAAATAAAACATTGTGAATTATCGTCTGTGGTGCCGGAGCAACCGCCTCTTCAAGCAAGCAGAGAGCTTTGAGAAACCTCAGTACGCTTTCCATTCCCAAGTCAGTTGTTTCAGCAGTCGATGTTGTTCGCCTCGCTCAAAGGTTGGCCACTGCCTGTGGTGCCTGAGGCTAATGTCTCGGAAGCTCCGGAATTCAAACGGTAAGCTTGGAAGAGTGTGACTCTTCGTTAATATTCAATGCTGTCAGTCTTGCGTTACGACTAGCGAGAGGCGGTACAACTCAGGACTGTACGTCATCACAAAAGACGACATGTGAGTTTGAGTCAAATACGAGGTAAACGTTATACCAAAAAGTTGTATGGAAGCGATTTGCAGTGGATGAGTCTCAGGATTGGCAACGCAAGGTATGAGTTTACTAGGCAGGTTCCTGCATCTGATAAACTCACATTAGCACTTCAAAACCTACCTGAGCGAGTAGTTTGCCAGATTGGAGGCTACCCTCTATGCTGGCAGCTGGCTTTGGCATTTACCGTCAGTGTGTGGTAGGTCCAAGGATAGCCAAAGTTATCCAGAAAACCATATATCATGCCGATGGTGACAGGATACACGTCAATGGGTTCAGCTGGCTTCCTGCCGATGTGCTGCTCAAAGTGGCTTGCGAGTTGTCATAACACTCGAGCTCATTATATCCGACTGTCGTTCACGCATCGAAGGTTTGATGTATCACAAATCTGACAGGTTAAGTCTGAGCTGTGGGAAAAAACCCATTTAAGGTCACATTCCAACTTGACCTCCGTACATAAACTATTGAAGTCTCCTGCTACGTGCATACAATAAAGCTAAAGGTATTATAATACAGTAGGCAGCAGGTTACAGCCGGCAGCTTGACACCGAATACGTACTCCTACCGGTACGGGTATGCCGGGAAAGATTCGGCTCCTACCGCCCGGTTGTGGCGGTTGCTTATTGGCGTAGTACTAAAATTAGGCAAGGGACTAACCAACAGAATTGCAGGCGAGGACCCTGAACCCTGAGACTAGCGGTAACCTTCCGTTCAACCGTACACTAGTGGTAATTGGGCCAGTAAAAATCTGGCTCGACACGGCAGTGATCATCTCAATATGAGCCCTCATCCTCTTGAGGATACAAACACCAACTCTGAATTCTCTTTAATATTTAATACGGCCGCTGTGCGAGATTGCTGTGAGCAAGTTACGGCCCCTTTGCTTGCATCTGTCAAAGCCCACCCTAGCTACCATGCAGCGGCTTTACGCTCTTGCTTTGCTGTCATGGTGCAGCGCCCAAGTCCAGGCAAAGGCAGTCTTTGCCCACTTCATGGTAGTCAACCCCTTTCACCTCCCGGCTCCAATATGTCAATTAACTCGTTTTCTCTTATGCTAGGTGGGCAATAGTGCCGACTTCTCAGATAAAGAATGGAAGAATGACATACAGCTGGCCCAAAACGCCCACATCGATGGGTTCGCGCTGAACATGGCCCACAACGAGATCATCCCTGCGTCCCTTGATAAAGCATTCGAACAAGCCGACGAACTCGACTTCAAACTCTTCTTCTCATTCGACTATGCCGGCAACGGATCCTGGCCTAAGAAAGACACTATCGATCTCATGAACAAGTATAAGGACCACCCCGCCTACTACAAGTACAATTCCAAGCCATTCATGTCCACCTTCGAGGGCGCAACATCCAATGATTGGCCCGAGATTAAGAACCAAACCGGTGCATTCTTCATGCCTGACTTCTCCTCCATCGGCCCCCAAGCGGCCGCCAACAAAAGCTATGTAGATGGATTGTTCAGCTGGGCCGCCTGGCCCAATGGGCCTACCCGCATGAACACCTCGGCCGATGATGCATACAAACATGCATTGAATGGTCGTCCATATATGATGCCTGTCTCGCCCTGGTTTTACACTAATATGCCAGGCTTTGACAAGAATTGGGTGTGGGCGAGTGACAACTTATGGTATGATCGTTGGGAGGAGGTCATTTCTTTTCAGCCAGAGTTTGTTCAGATCATTTCGTGGAACGACTTCGGCGAGTCCCATTATATTGGTCCGCTGCACGACGATAACGCAAATTATGAGTCTTTTAGCCGCGGGGAGGCCCCCTTCAACTACGCCAAGAATATGCCTCATGATGGCTGGCGCACATTCTTGCCGTACGTCGTTGATCAGTATAAGAGTCCAAACTCCACAATTCTCATCAAAGAAGAGAATGTCGTGACCTGGTATCGCTTGCATCCTGTGTCAGCATGCACTACCGGAGGTACTACCGGAAACTCGGAGACCCAGGGCCAGGTTGAGTACAAGCCATCTGAGATTGTCCATGATCGTATTATGTACTCGGCCCTTCTCAACTCCACGGCCGATATTACGGTCAGCATCGGAAAGACCAAAGTGACCGGGACCTGGGACAACGTCCCCAAGGGTGGAAAGGGAGTCTATCATGGCAGCGTGCCATTTACCAATTCAGGCAAGGTGAAGGTGAGCATATCGCGAGGCGATAAAGAGATCGCCAGTGTCTCGGGAGAGCATATCACATCTGAGTGTCCCAGCAAGGACAAGGGGTTCCAAAACTATAATGCGTGGGTTGGCACATCCGGGGCAGATGGTCTCACGCCTCTGTCCAATGTCATGTGTCTACTCCCACTGGGAATGGTCATTTTTACTTTGGCTCGAGAGATGATTATGTTATGATGCACTTTAACGTTAATGTTGAATATAGCTCGCGGATGAAGGAACATGGCGAGCAAACTGCAGCTTCTGAGAAGTTCTGTATACTGCAATGGCAATGACTACCGGGGAAACGCTTAGCCGGATCACATACAGAGCAGGTACTCCATGGATATACATATATATAATATATATATAACGATTTCTGCAACGACAGAATGGAGATTGCATTGTCATTATCAACGTGATGGATCATCACCCGTAGACCATCGTCAGCAGGCCCCAGACTCTCGATCTCACTTTTTTTTTTTTTTTTTTTTTTTTGTAGCAAGAACACGTCGATGAGATGTCGTGGCCTGGGACATCAGCCGGGGAGATTAAGACCAAAACAGGCTAGACAATTGCACCACAGAAGCCACAAGCACACCATCGGTTAAAAGCCCTCCGAGAATTTCACCGACCCCAGCCAATAATCGGCAACGATTTCGCCGGCTACCATGCGAATGCATGCGGGGGTGCCAAACGACTCGTGGCCAAGCTTCTTTTCACACCAATGGAATATCTGCATGAACAATCCAAATGAGGGGCGCAACCGTGAATTCTGTTCGCTGGTCGCGATGTGGAACAATCGGCGTGAAGAGCAGTGAAACCGACTCATGAAGTGATGTGGGGATAAAAGTATCGCTGGCGATGCTCGGTTATGGATGCGAAGATATATAGAAATGGTGTGATTCCCCTACCGGCAGAGGGGTGGGGAGGGTAGAGTTGGATCATTCAACTCATCTCTTGCAATTCTTAAATACTGTCACTTCAGCTTCACCCTTGGTGATTCTTTTATTTTCTATATCAGTCAGAGACCTGAAGCTTCATCCATCATGCCTACCGCTGTCGGTAACGCGGCCACTTCAACGTTGCGGGGAGGCAATGAAGAGTCTCGTCCGCGCATCTCCCAGCCGTTGGAATATACCGGCACCCTCGACACATATACCCATAACGACCTCACCCCTGTGATCGGGAGAGAGTTTTATGGTGTTCAGGTTGCCAAAATCCTGAAGTCGGAGGAATGTGATCGGATTATCAAAGATCTTGCTGCGACGAGTTAGTGAACCACATATCTAACCTCACGATCATGTCGATTCACTGTTCTGACCACCATCAGTCTCCCGACGCGGTGTAGTCTTCCTCCGCAATCAAGATCTAACCCCACAAGAAATGCGCCAGTTCGGCGAAAAGTTATCTGTCCTTGCAGGATGCGTGAGCTCCCCTCCATCCTAATGCCACAAAAGCCCCGGCTCATACTCCCCGCGGACTTGCTAACAAAGCATAACAGCCAGAATCATCAGCTCTGCATGTTCACCCCCTGACAGAAGAAGGAAGTGAACTGGGCGACCAAATCAGCGTCATCAGCAGCGAGAAGCAGAAGAAAGGAGGCGGTCTGACACACCAGCTCAGCGACACGAGCCGTTTCGCTTCAGTAGGATGGCACACCGACATTAGTTTCGAGCGAGTACCCTCCGACTATGCAATGCTGAAGATCCACACTCTCCCCGAGACAGGCGGTGACACGCTCTGGGCCTCGGGCTATGAGATCTATGATCGTCTCTCGCCGCAAATGGCAGAGTTTCTGGAAGGGCTGACGGCGACGCACGATGCTACTTTCTTCCACGATGAGGCACGTAGACTGGGTAACCCTCTGCGAAAGGGTATCCGGGGCTCACCTCTCAATCATGGTGAGGATCTTACAGCTGTCCACCCTGTTGTGCGGACGAATCGTATGTTTTCTTTTTTCTTCTTCCTTTTCCTTCCTGGTGTTTTGCGTTCGGTATGGTTAACATTGCGATAGCGGTTACTGGATGGAAATCGGTGTATGTGAACAAGGGATTTACACGTCGTATCAACGGCGTAACCAAGGACGAGTCGGATATGCTATTGCAATATCTATTCAATGTGAGTCCGACAGACGGTTTGAGTGTTAAGAATAGGCACTAATGGCATTAGCTCGTCACACAAAACCACGACGCCCAGGTGCGGTTCAAGTGGAACAAAAACGATATGGCAATCTGGGATAACCGGTCAACGTGGCATTGTGCGACATATGACTATGCAGAAGCTCGGGCCGGTGACCGAGTCTGCAGTTTGGGCGAGGCTCCGTATTTTGACTCTCAGTCCAAGTCGCGGAGAGAGGCTCTGGCGGAGAATTGACGGTAATGAACATCATTCATATCATGTAACTGGCGTCGGTTGTTATTATTCTAGGATCTATTTTGAAACCCAAGGGCTGCAGCAATAATCTTCACAAATGCACAGAGACAAGCCTTCATATCCATTGCATATCAAGTAGAAGATTAAAGCGAGTAAACTTCAGAAAACCACAGCGCCAATAGCTCAAAAGTCATTTGCTTTGTCGCAATAATCTTTCGTCAAATGGAGTTATAGGATAAAAGAAGTAAAAGAACGGAAAATAAGAGCACGAAATGAAAAAAAAAAATAATCGCCTATCCAAACTCTAGATTCCAGCTCGATGATGGATAGGCGAACCTAAATGGATATAGGAACAAGTACATTTACCATCTCAAATCATGCTTTGAATGGCTCGGACATCTTCATGTAGTTCCAGCAAACTATGTGAAGTTAGTTATTACCCGCCAGATCAATAACAGCTGGTCTTGCATGGAGTTCGCTTACTGCTGTAGCCCATATCCTCGCCAAACAAAGTCCCGAGGAGCTCCTTGCCATGCTTAGTGCCCTCGTCGGGGGTATAAGACACCGCCGTATGTCCCAAAGCTAGCCCCATCACAGGTGGGTAGCTGATGAGGTTTAGGAACTCAGGCTTCGCCTGGGTGATCTCCGATAGCATAAGCTGATGGATGTTGGTGCCTGCGTAGTGGCCCATGTGTATGGCACCCCCACAACGCTTGATGCCGGCCCATTGCGTAATATCTCCAACAGCAAAGTGGTGCTCTGCGTTAGGAACCGGGTTGGCGAATTGCAGACTGCAGCCAGGTTAGTTTTATTGAATCATTGGGAAATCGAGAAACTCGGGAAGTAGAGAGGGACATACTTAGAGTGAATCTTAACGTAACCTTCTTCTGTCAAAGCATCCGTAGGCAAATATGACGATGTCGGCGAGCTCTTGGAAACGGCATTCATAACATGACCGGCTTTGAGTTTCGTTCCGTTCGCCAAGGTCAGATCCCATGTACGCTTTCCTTTCACTCCCTCTACCGCTGTGGTATCAATAACCCGTTGGCCTAGAACCACCTCCACACCCGATTCCTTGAGCACGGAAACAACACGCTCCGCAAAGTCGTCCGGCAAGGGTTCTGCAGAAAGCAGACGATCCCGAGAATGAACAAGAGTAATCTTCTGTTGAGGATAAAGCTCCTTCAGCTCTGCTGCCATCTCAACACCAACAGCACCTGAAATTTTACAATCAGCCATAGTTCGTCTGACAGATGATGGGGACATGTATTACCTCCTCCGATGACGACGATACCATCATCCGCATTCCGGATATCCTCCTTATGGCTCGAAGCTTCCCTGAGAAACTCTTCTCTCTTCAGCGACTGCGGAACTGTGGGGAATCCACGACGGAGACCTGTGCCTGCAATGAAGAAGTCGTACTTTTCTTGTCTCGTTTCCTTAGTCTCAAGGTCATGAATCTGGGCGACCCTGTTCTGGAAATCCACGGTATTCACACTGCCACGGACGATTTGTAGATTTGGAGACTTCAATGCAGGAACGTCACAGAACTTTGTCCATGTCTTCGAAGCAAACTTGTCGCACGCCAGTGCTTTGGGGGAGCCGATTAGGTGATCTAATGGCACACATAGTATAAGTATCTCAATAGCCTAGTAGTGGAGAGGGACGATACTCACAAAATCCATCTCTTTCATCTACAACGGTGATCTGGATTGGAATCTGGTACTGAGGAGGCTTGACGCCCTCTGTTAAATTGAAGCGAGCGACGCGACCCTTAGAAAGATCCAGTAGGGTCAAGGCTGCGCTTAGTCCTCCGTACGAGCCACCGGCAATCAAGACGCGGAACTGGCGCAGAAGAGGGGTAAGGGCTTCGTTGGAAGGCATCGTAGTGACGGTCTACGGTGGGAGATATTATAAACCAAGGGATATAAATCGAGAGAGGAGATGACAGACACCAGGGAACAACGATGATATTTCAGTGGGAGGGCAGACGGATCGTTGAGAAAGGGGATTCTTCTTTTAAAAGTCAGCGGTAGTACCCGAACGCGTGCTGCGCCTGTATTGGCAAAATGGAGCCGAAGCCAAGGACGAAAGACCTCGGAACAGTGGAGCTGCAGGAAGTTCCTATATTAGACAAGTACAAATGGATTTATAGTGCCCAGACCAAGAAAACAGTGCAAGATATGTTATTTAGTCTGTCCTGCTGCGGATGTTCACATGTTTGTGGGAGTATGAAGTATGTTGCTTTGGGTTTGACATTCCTGAGAGGCAGAAGAATCTGGTGCAATGGGATATTGCTTAAGATGGGGAAGTATAAACATGGTAAATGGCTAATCAGATTGTCTCACCATTCCGGATAGGTTCTGCCATCAGCCCGAGCCAAGCACAGAGTAAAGTTTCTGGTATCTTATCAGATCCCGGGCGAGTGCACACGTGAATCCATTGAGGGTTTGATTGCATGAGAAACTCGGTGAAGAGAGGAGACGTGATCTTTTTTATTCATTTATTTGTTATTTCATTTTTTTTTTTAAAAAAAAAAAAAATTTAAAATAAATAATAAAAGGGAAAAAGTGGGAAGTGTGTCCAAGAGAAAAGGAAAGCAAAAGCTGAATACGCCATCAATGTCTTGAACGACCCGCCAGTTCCAGACATGGTTACAGTTATCTGATCCGACTCCCGTCGCCAACCCCTCCATCCAAAACGGCTTTGGCCTTTCTTTCTCAGCTCCTTGTCCCGCTCAAAGTCTTACCTAAAGTTATCTGATCGGGACCATGCTTCAAGGGTCTATCCTACCCAGCGTAACTACTCGGAAACACAAAGGTGGGGTATCAAGGAGCTCAGAGTTTTAGAATTTAGGAAGTAGAAAAGTTCTTAAGGCAGTCCCAAGCAATATGCGGCAGAGTAGCCTAAAGCCTCAACTTAGAGATTGGTGTTCATGTATAGAGAGAGAATTTATGCATAGACAAAGTACATCATGGCTGTGGGTGCTCTTAAGCTCCTTTTATATTCCTTGCAACTACCCCCCCCTTCTTTCTTTGATCCCTACCCTTATAATTTGCACACCCCGTGCTATACATATGCAAGTTGGGATGATCATCTTGGTGCACGTGGGATTGTGGCCGTGGGAATTTTTTTGTATTACGAGAAGAAAATAGGTCCCTGCAGATGACCAGCAACGTGCCCCCATAAACCATCTCACAACCTACCAACAAAACTCAGGTCACTCAAAGCGTTGACATGAAGAGAGAAAAATAATTAATCCTGATGGCATCCGCCACTACAAAATTGAGGATGTAACACTTGTTAGTGATCTACCTATATCCACCTCTACCAACAACAAAAACCCACCTCTCGTCATGTCGGCGCTGAAAAGGGGTTCTGATGCTTCTCTCCGCGTCACGCCGGGTACGAATGGAATGCGCCATTTACGATCCATTCAGGTTTGCAGGTGAAACAGTGTCCCACACTTTGAAAAATGTCGGGAAGAAAATTTGCTGCCCCCAGTCCACGAGTGGAACTGCTGCTGGAAGAGGACTAGTGCTGCATACCGAAATTGGTATCGTTCATGAAATACATTGACTTAGCTAACGTTACCATACACTGAATACATACCATACATTGTTAATTGATAGTATTGGTTTGCATACCTTCATCATACAATCCTCTCTTTTTTGTAGGAAGAGATCGTCAACACCTTGCGACCTTTACACGAACGCTACAGCTAGTTGCATACTCTAGAGAACCGAAGGAATTCCGAGCCGTTGTAGGAGTCCACATCGGTTGAGATTTCCGAAAGCGTAGAAACAGGGTTGAAGCTACATGCAGATGAATGTCTTTGCAGATGTCACACCGACCCCAAGCCTTAGGTTCTGAAGAGCTACATATGTAATGTTGAGTAATCTTGCGGTTTACTAAGTTATTCGACTATAATGAAGCGCTACTATGCCCTCTTTCCTTGTCAAGTAAAGATGGCAAACTCCAGAGCTATTAACTGTCTCTTTCCTAGCCATAGGAAATACAATCTCAACTCAAGCTATCCAAACTAAGATCGGCTTAAGTGGTTTCAGGTATGACGTTCCCTCCAGGTAGACAAGTGGTGCTACCTCTGGAGCCACTCCCGTGACACCGTTCTTCTCACTGTCCGATTCCACTTAGAACTTCAACAAATATTCACTAGCACTAATAGGCTTCTTGAATCCCGTTGGATGTAGAGCAGTATCATAGACCAACCGCGGGACGGAGTTGGAAAATATGTGTCCTGCAGGCGGTAATATGTACAAGATGGGTTCGACATCTTCTGCCCGTTATAACTTAGGAATGGTATTGAGCTACTAAGGATACAACTTATTAGACTAGCATCATAAAATTTGTTTTCTCTATACTACAAGGTTGGCCTGTGTTACCTTCCTAACCTAGCTAATTTGTTTAACACTTATTGTAGTACGTCCTGGTAGAAGCAGGGTTCTCTTGTACACTTTGACTAGGTAAGTCTCCATATATCTAAAACGCCCTGTTTCGAATATATGACTACTAGGGCTTCCAGCATCCATATCCAAATATATCCCCCAACAACTATTTCATGAGCAAGCAAAGGCAAACATTACATTCTAGTTCAGTTGAAGCCCTGTCTTATTCAAATCTTAGCCTGTAAATTTCATTAAGAAACCTTTATAATTCATTTCTTATTATGAGGTTGGCTCAGGGTCGCCACAAGTTATTATGCAAGTGAAGTCCAGCCGTATCGATATCTACGCATAATACACGGTGATCTTGTATATTTTATGGATTGGTTAGGAATGTCGCCAGGGAGCTTATGTAATTAAAGCTCACGAAGCTAGACTATGATTATGCACCTGTCATTAGTTTGGAGTTCGTGCTAGTGAGCTGTCAGGGGAGAAGTTTCACAGTTATCCATCCATACTACACGGGCCAGAGAAACTGGCACATATTCCAGCCCGTCCAAAGTGTTTCGGAACAGTTACATTCATATATCCTTGATTTCTTCATTATGATCATAAATCTGCAGCCCATCCAACAGTGATGATATCGTATTGTAACTTTGTCTGTCGCGGTAAAAAGTAAAGCGAAATTGAATGGTTTATCGGGCTTTGCTTCTCACACTCAGCCAAAGTGGAGCATATGGTAGTATCTTGGCGCTTTCTTTTTTGTCATTTCCCCCCTGCTTTTTCCTTTTCATGGACCGCTTCTCTTGACTGCGTATGGATGTACCATGAGCGAGCCGAAAGAAGCTAAGCCCTCCGCAGCTGAATTAAAATTATCTGATCCGTGATATCAGACTTTAACTATTGCGAGGCATGGGAATCCAAGGCGCGGGTCTTTTTTTTTGTTTTTTTTTTCTTTTCTTTTCCAAGGTTATGTAAAAGATTAGATTGAAAAGCCGAGACCGGAGTGAAAATTTTCGCTGTGTATGAAGAAACTGAAAGCCAAAGTGGGGTTCGGCGTCCAATGCATCGCGTAAGAAACCCTAACGAGCACTTTCTTGGCGTCATTCCATCTGATTAGATGATTGTCTAATCTGATGCACTTAAACTATTGTCATTGGCACCCCCCATCGTCCCCCCCCGCCCCCCACTACTACTACTTCCTCAGCAATTTTTTTTTCTCCGGCATTCTCTCTCCTAATTTTATTCTGGGAAATTCAATTCAATTTGAGGACCACTCTCGGAGGTTTGAGCGGGGCTTTACTCGTCTAATTGGGAAAAAACTCCTGACTTCTCCGATTTATTTTTGTTTCCTGTTTTCGGGCTTCGCTACGGATTGCTCGATCTAAATTAACAATATTAGAGTCATCGGGCGGCGGGTCTTGTTTTTGAACGTGAATCTTGTTGTCTAACAAGGTCAATCAAAATCAATTGCTCCTAGGGTATTCATCTAGCTATATACAGCTGTATATCTTTTTAATATCCAAAAAAAAAAAAAAAGAAAGAAAGAAAGAAAGAAAGAAGAAGAAGAAGCGACGTTGTGCGTACAGACTCAATTCGCCCTCGTACGCTGTTCCAGAACCTGTGCCGCAGTTTTCCGTAAATCCACCTTCCGGACTTTTCCACTGCCCGTAACTGGCACTGTTCGATCCACACCCTCTTCGCCAAACACGAACACATACTGCGGAGCCTTGTGCCGACCCAATTTCTCGCGAGTCCAGACCCGCAAGTCTTCGTCCGATGGTCGCTTATCCTCGTAATCCGGAGCCAGAGCGATGAAGGCCCCAACCACCTCACCGTACTTGTGATCAGGAATGCCGATCACCGAAGCAACCTCGATGGCTGGGTGGCTGGCTAATCGCTCCTCGATTTCTAACGGATAGATATTTTCCCCACCTGTTTGGTAAAAGACGTATCTGGTCAGTTATAACAGTTACTGTAATGTAGGGGGGGCGGTATTGTGAAACGTAGCTCACGTACCCCGTATGATGATGTCTTTGAATCGTCCAGTAATAGTGCATCGGCCTTGAGAGTCGAATATAGCTTCATCTCCAGTCTTCAGCCATGTAGTGCCATCAGCATCGGTAGTCATGGTCTCAGCAGTTTTTTCTGGGTTATTCCAGTATCCCTTTGTTAATTGGTAGCCTGCGATACAGAGTTCTCCTCGTTGGCCGACTGGAACGATGCGGCCTTCCGCGTCGATGATCTTCGCTTTCGCATGAGGCATCACTTTGCCCACCGTTCTCAATCGAGTTTCAATAGTGTCGGTTGTAACTGCATTGAAACATGTTGGCGAGGCTTCGGTCAGACCTATCGATACAGGCATAGATGTTAGTTCGTGTTGTACGTGTGTATAGGGGTGATGTCGGTTCAACACCCACCGTAGCTGCTGGTGTACTGTGTCATATTCAGCTCTTCGAACAACCTTTTCATCAATGGGCGAGGCACAGGGGCTCCAGCGATGATTCCAGTGCGTAGATTACGTGTGTCAAAGTTCGGTGGTTTGGGCAGGCTTAGGATGGCTTCGAACATAGTCGGGACACCATGGAGGGCAGTACATTTTTCATCGGAGATCGCGTGGAGAACTGCCTTCGGGTCAAATGTTTCACTGGGGAAAATGATCTTCGCTCCATGGGTGACAACCGCTAACATCCCCAGGACGAGTCCAAAGCAATGGAACAAGGGTGGGGGGCAGCAGAGAATATCGAAGGAGGTGAGGTCCATTCGATCTCCAATAAAGCGGGAGTTGTTGACCAGATTACTGGAAAGAGCAAAATATAATGTTAGTTTCATGCAAGCCATAATTATATGTAAGGATCGACGATGCATAGAACATGATGTGTTAGGCACACATACTGATGGGTCAACATGGCGGCTTTCGGGTTTCCGGTTGAGCCACTGGTGAACTGGAGATTGCAAACATCGTCGGGTCTCAATTGTGCCTGTCGATCTAACAAGGCATTGCTGGAAACTGACAGTCCTCGTTCAATGACGCTGTTGTATGTTGGGAAATTAGAATGTTCACCCCGCAAAATGACGATCTCTTCCAGTGCAGCTGATGATCCTTTCCGTTTGGGATGGGGGCCCAGTTTTGACAGGACCTCCTCTAAATTGTGGCGACCAATGCGAGGCGTCATAAACAACAATCGGCAATCTAGATATCAAGATAAACTCTCAGCATGAAAGTTAAATGAGAATCAATGGAAACGCAGGTACCTGTATGGTCAAGAGCGTAGTAGAGCTCCGACGGTGTGTAAGTATTGTTGAGCACCACCAGAAGAGCCCCGACCCGTGCCGCTGCAAAGAAAACAGAAATATACTGTTCACAATTGCCAGCCATAATTCCTATACGATCGCCCTTGTGGATACCCATCGCCAATAGGCCTCGAGCCAGTCTATCGGCCTCATCGTTTAAGTCGATATACGTCCATCGAGAGCCAGTCCAAGGGAACACTAAGCACTCATGTTCTCCATACTGTAGGCTCTGTAATGCAAGTAACTCTCCAAGGGTTATGTCTAGCAGGGGAGGTTGAGTAGGGCCGTAAACAACTGAAAGCCGTTCATGCGCCTTTGATGGCTGAATATGTAACAAAGTCTGCTGCAGACGTCGTGTAGCTGTCATCTTGGGTGTTTTTTGGTGTAGAGGGACCGGACAACAGACTAAAAGTTTCTACAAGCGAACTAGACGGGGGGAGCAGGCCGGCTCATAAATATAACCGTCGTATTCAAGGATTTAATATACCTCGGGATTTAATTGTCTTATCTGGATCCTTCTGGGCACTCCGTCAAGCGCGTCTTTTCATCTCTCGGCACTCGGTACCCAAAGTAGCCACGGCGCATGGACTAACGTGGCAGATAGCTCGTTCCATTCATCATCCTTACCCACCCTGGACCCATTTCTAAGTCAACAAGGTTGTTCTAGGAGCTAGATCTTACGTTTTTCAACCCGGATTTCACCCAAACATTACCACATCGCCGGTAGAACTGGAAGGGGAGATAAAATCCAGGTCTCAGCCTTAGCGTTCCTGTCCCCACTAGTGGCGGACCAGTCAAACAGATTTGTGGAGGGTGTGTTGTGGCCAATCCGTGTCTTAGTCTCGTACTTCAATTTTCTACTAGTGGGGTTAAGATTTAATCAGATAACGAACGGCTGTGGGCTGAGCTCGGAAAATCGCTCGGAAAATTTGCACTCTGCTTCCGAATCATTAATAAAGCCGCATAATCCTTTCACATGACTCAGCCTTGATGATTAGGAAGTCTTCTTGCTTAAGACATCTATGGGCATCTGGCTCACTTTGAAACATGGCCAGAGTGAAAGATCAGATGGTTAGGGTGCTATCAAATGATTCATCAATATATATTTTTGCAGATAATTGTCCGTTACCGAAAACCCTGAAAAAAAAAAAGTTGAAACTTAGAAAGCACTAATGTTTACCACGAATGTCTCGGCATACATTGTGTGCATGAAGAAATTGCATTTTTAGCCGAACAGGTAGATTTGATACTTCCGTCTCAAGAACGTGTGGGAATGAGCCAAGCCAGCAAAGGGCGCCAGTACACTTGGCGATTGGCCTCTTTGCCGACTTTTCTCTCTCCCCTGATCAATAAGAAAGTTAAAGAACCGGACAGGCAGCAGGGGAAAATACCAGCAGTCATGAAAGCTAAACAACTAGCAGTCAACAGTCCAGGTTGAAAGTCAAACTACTCCGTATTCAAGCGCCATAAAATCCATGGATGACGGTTACACCCGCAGTTTCCTATATTAGTTGAAAGCAATATCGGATACTTTCCAAGACACCTTCAATTCGGCATTGGTTACTCTAAGCTGCAGGGATCAGCCATGCCTTTGTTCAAGGTATGGGGGGGGAGTGGTTCCTGGCGGGGCCTGGCAGCCCGTTTGGAACCCGTTGGTCTATTATTATCAATTGTCATCTGGGAACACATAGTTTGAAAGAACCAGGTTAACGGTATACGAAGTACGAATCGTCCTTGACAGGTAGTACCATCAGGTTTAAGTACTTTGTGTTGGACCAAGTTTCCTGATTCAGATGTTAGAATGTTTTCCTGGGCCTTGTTTTCTTTTTATCTACTTCTTGTTTGTGACTGTTCTCTAATTGAGTGGGTCATTACATAGACCATCTAGTGACTATCCCAGCTATATCTTGTCATGGATAATCTTCAGGAAAATGCCATAACTAGGGACCGGACCTCTCAACTTCTGGCACCTGCTGTTGAACCTCTTCTGGGAACAGCTTCTGCATCCGGGACATTTTAAGTCTAAAAGAAAAAAGAGCAAACCCTAGACTAACACATGTAAGGTGATCGAGGGAGATCAACAAATCTAAGAACACAGTGTTACACTAACAGGAGTAGATGTCCCCCTCGGGACCCTGGTGACTATAGCCACATGAGGCCTGCTATTATGGCTTGATGAAAGTATTTTCGGTTTTGGGTACTGTCATTAATACAGTACGGCATCCCCAATACTAGCGAAAAACGGTATGAATCTAATCAGATGATCTAATCAGATAACTGGGCCGATGACCGGAGACAGCCACTGGCTTTCCCCCCACTTCGCGACGGGCGGCAAGAGAATCGGGTAAGTGATTGGCGCCAGGGCTCATCCGTGTAGGGTGGTGTCCCTCAGAACTTTTGCAAATCCTGCACATCACAATTAATACGTTTGAAATTACCGCGGTAGCCCGTTCAGTAACCCCCACTTGGCCATGTTCTGCCCAATGGGCGGGGTGTGTCGCCTCTTGGGCTCCCACGAATGACGCTGTACGATCGTTCCTGGGTTTGCTGCAGAATGTGGCTTTTTAGTTGCAGTTGCAGGAATATCTTGGTTGATAATCCTTCAAGCTCCCCTAGCTAGTTGTGACTTCCATTCCTTTAAACGCGTGCAGGTGAAGACGCTTGCTGAAGAAGCAAGACGAGTTCGCAGAGTTCGCAGGTGAGTAGCCGCAGTGACCCCGCACTACTGAAGCAATGGCAGGCAAAATCACGAGCGATGAGGGGTACAGAAGCTCCGCGGACTCGGTCTGTGATAAGACTCATTCTTTGAGCGACAGCACCTCGTCTAGATCCATGAATGAAATACTACCCGTTACCAAGGTTCCAGCCTTGGACACGATCGATCCATATGTTGTCAACAGATCGGCCGACCTTGCTGTAGCCAGAAGCTCCCCGGTCGAACTATCCTACAGTTCGGAAATTGAACACCTCGCCGACGATATCGTCCAGGGCTATGCGCGTTTCATATTAAGTTTCACCGGGCTTGAGGAGGTTGCCTTCTTCGTATCCCGCTACTCGCCCTTCGTATCGGCGGAGGCATGCAGAATCATTTGCGCCTCCGTATTGTGCTCCGACGGTGCGGGGCAACAGAGAAGCCATGCATCTTGCAAATTGCGCGAGGTAGATATATGTCACTACAACAAGGACGAGATCCAGTTTTCGTTGACCCTGGGATTGGGCGTCGGACCTGAAAATGGCGAGCAACAACCTAGCGTCCAAGAAAATGTCATTCTTCCCCCCCCCCCCCCCCAAAAGAGAGCCCGTATACGTTGCGCAAGTAGCTGACTCACTTGTAGATATTCGGCCTGAATGTTAAACCTATTGCAAATAACAGTGTTCTACAACTCGATTTTACCTATCCGACGCAACTTATTCCAGACACGGCAGTGTCTCAACTATTGAAAACGCTCGCCTCATACTTAGCCGACTCATCTACATTCCTTAGTCTTGAGATACCCCCTGCTGAGCTTTCAATCATTAACTTCCCCCCACTTATGCAACCCCCATCCAGGGATACTAAACCGAATGATGCCGCTGCAGCCCAGAGCTCTAGGCCATCCCTTCTCCACGCTGCTTTCGAGGGCTGGGCCCGTAGAAAGCCTAATACCATAGCACTTGACTTCATACATTCCCTATCATCTACGGAAACACCTTCGGAACACAGCATTTTGACTTATTCCGCTCTTAATACTGCTGCCTCAAACTTGGCCAAACATATCAGGGCTCTCTTATCTGGTAACGATCACTCACCCAATGGGCGCATCATCCCTGTATATATGTCGACATCCCCTGAACTTTATGTTTCTTATCTTGGTGTTCTGAAGGCTGGATGTGCGTTTTCACCGATTCCTCAGGATGCGCCTGCGCAGCGAGTACAGGAGATCCTTCAAGATATTGGTTCTCCCATTATCCTAGGCAATACCCCAGAGCCGTCTCCTGTGCCGTGGCATACGGAAACTACCGACGCTGAAACAACCATTCCTATATGGGTTGACGTCGCGCAAGTGTCTAATTGGCAAGAGCTGCGAGGGGACCAGGTCCCTTCAAACGCAATCCCCGAGCCTCTTGACCATCTGGATATCAACGAGGATCAAACCGCTTATCTTCTATTCACGAGTGGCTCTACTGGAAAGCCTAAGGGCGTTCAAGTAAGCCATCTGGCGGTTACCTGCTCCATCGAGTCCCATGCTACTGCCATCCCGCTCCCTGGAGACTCCATGGGGGACTTTCGCTGGTTCCAATTTGCATCTCCCACATTTGATCCATCGCTCATGGAGATTTTTGTAACATTGAGTAGTGGTGCTACTCTTTGCTCTGCTTACCGGAGCTTGACACTGACGGACCTGGAAGCAACTATCAATGAAGCAAGAGCAACTGTGATGATGGCCACTCCGAGTTTGGCCGCACTTCTGCGGCCTTCCCGCCTGACAACTCTTCAATCTCTCTGGACCATGGGCGAAAAGCTGAACCGAACAGTCATCGAGAATTTTGCTTCCAAACCAGATACTAATGGGGAAAATAGCTGTTCAGGGCCTTCGACCATGTTGGTTAATGCATACGGTCCAACTGAAGGTGCAATTAACTGCACTTTTCTTGGCCCAGTTGACCGCTCCACTCGTGGTTCAATTATTGGTAAGGCACTGCCTACGAGTGCAATGTTCATACTGGATCCAAATATACACATACCTACGCCGATACCGTCTGGGCTTGCGGGAGAGCTAGCGCTAGGAGGACCGCAAGTCAGCAAAGGCTATCTGAATCGCCCGATAGAAAATGCAAAGTCCTTTGTGCATAGCCCTGACTTCGGTTACGTCTACCGTACTGGTGACATGGCGCGCATTGTTTGGGACGAGACGGGCTCCCAGGTTATCGAGTTCCTTGGTCGGATTACCTCTGATCAGGTAAAACTCAGTGGTCGTCGCGTGGAACTCGGCGAAATAGAATCTGTCCTTTCCACCGTGAGTGGCATTACTGAAGTCGTGGCTGTCGTGTCAAAGAGAGACATAAATGTGCAAGGCAGCGAACAGGTTTTTGCATGCTTAGTGGCAGATGATGCGACCGAAATAGAAAAACGCGAGATTGTGCGAACAGCACAAGGATCAACACAGCTACATCTCGCATCGTACATGTGTCCATCAGCATATGCATTTTTTGATTCTCTTCCTAGATCCAGCTCTGGAAAGGTCGACCGCAAAGCCATATCCGCCAGACTCCAAAGTGGCAGTGTGGATCTATTCTTTACACCGAAACCACAGCATAACTCACCAACTGATGTGCAAGATACCTGGGAGACTTCCGATGAACACATGCAACAAGTACAACAACTTGTGGTCAGTCTTATTGCAGAAACATCCGACGAAAATGTCACCGCAGTCAAGCCCGGATCAGATCTTTACTCGCTTGGAATTGACAGTCTAGGAGCGATGCGACTCTTGCAGAGGCTGCGAGACAATTCCGTTGAAGGTTTGTCTGTAGGGGATGTGCTGCGAGCCGAAACACCTAAGGGGCTGGTGTCCATCATTGAGAAGCTTCACTTGACATCGAATGGTGATAGGACTTTTCTACCCGACAACCCTGTGGAACGGTTAAACCAAAGGCTTGCATCATTCAGCACCAGAAATCACCCTATATGTGCAGAGAGGCTAGGTTTAAGTCCAGATCATATCCAGAAGGTTTTACCGACCACGGCAACGCAATCCGGTATGTTGACCAGCTTTCTGCGGAGCTCGGCGGATAAGTCATTCAAAAGTCGCTCGTACATTTATCATTCTGTCCTTCCCCTCGAGGCTACTGTCGACATTGACCGTATACGGAATGCGTGGGACATTGTTACCGCGAATTATGACTCCTTCCGGACTGCCTTCTGCTGGCTCGATGACGATATGGCTCCCTTCGCACAATGTATTCTAGCTGTTGATGCTGTGCCGCAGCCAAAGTGGAATGTGTACAACGCCTTTGAGGGCAATTCAGAGAAGGAAACTATAAGTAAGGCTCTACGAGACGCAGAGGCGGCGATTAGCTTGAGCATGCCTCCGTGGAAGCTGGCTCTAGTCACATCCCCTGAAAGAACGCTCATAATCTTGAGCATGTTTCACGGAATCTTTGATGGTGGCTCGTTGCAACTACTTCTTCAGGATGTCTCTTTGGTTTATGGTAATAAGCCTATGGCCAACAGGACATCATTACAGCATATCGTGCAACATCACTTTGGTGCTGACCATGCAGCAACTTCTAACTTCTGGGAAAAACATTTGGAGCACTACTCGCCGATTTCCTTTCCTTCTGTTACGCCGTATCGGGCTCCTTCAGTCAAAGCATCCGATTGCGTGGAAATCTCCGCACACATCAGGTATGACTCGTTGAAAAGACAGTCCAAGATTATTGGAGCAACACCACTCTCCGTGCTGCAGGCAGCTTGGGGGTCTGTACTCCTGGCCTACACCGGAACCCCAGAGCAAGATGTTGTGATGGGTAGTGTAGTTTCCGGACGGCTGGATCCAGATTCGGAAATATGTATCGGCCCAACTTTTACCACCGTTCCTGTACGACTCGCTATGAACTTAATCCCACAAGATGCCACCGGCACCCGGACAAACAGGTCTGTCACTCGCTACCTATCATCCTTTAATGCCAAAACATTATCTCACCTGCAGCCGCGCTTGGGGTCACTGGTGACAGGAGATGGCCGATTGCCATATGACACGCTTCTGGCATATCAAGACTTCAGTGCTGGATCGAGCACCAGTGGTCTATGGAGCTCCATAGATCACCCACCGATGGGGAATGACTTTGCCGTGATGATTGAAGTTTGGCCTGAAGCCGATGCTTCTTTAACCTTCCGTGCCAGCTTCAATCATGCTCTGCTTGATTCTAAATCAGCTGAGGTCATGCTAAGACAAATGGCTGATATTGTTGGATTCATACTTGAAGCACCAGAAGGAAACTTTTTAGATGCTCCATCTCAGACCCAAGTTGAGTTGAAATCAACTTTCAATCCAGCATCAATAGTTATTCCGGAAGTGTCAGAAGGGGCGTTAATTCACTCTCGATTTGAAGAACATGCGGGGTCGCACCCAGAAGACATAGCATTGATATTCAAGGGTGATTTGGATTATGATAGCAGCCCACATAATATTTCGTGGACCTATGGAGAGCTCAACACCATAGCCGATGATCTTGCTGAAAGTCTGTTGCTGGCCACCGGTCCTCTGACAAATACTCCTGTTCCCATATGTATCGAGAAGAGTCCGGCCATGTATGTGGCTATTCTGGGAATTCTCAAAGCGGGTGGAGCCTGGTGTCCGATTGACACCCTTTCTCCTGCCCAGCGCCGCCATGACCTAATTGCTCGGACTGGTGCCAAAGTTCTTCTCGTGTCTAGTAATGATGGTAGTCAACCCGAAGGCTCCATTCCAGCTGGGGTTGATATCATTGATGTCAGCCAATTCACTGTCGGCGCTTCCAAGTCCAACAGCATTAGAAGACTCAATACTAAGCAAAGAACAACCCCAGATGACATGGCGTATCTTATCTGGACAAGTGGCACAACAGGTGCACCTAAGGGTGTTCCTATCAATCATTCTGCAGCTATCTCTTGTATGAAATCACTTCGCAAGGATATTCCCACAGATGTACAAGGCGGCGTCGTTCGCTGCATGCAGTTCTCACAATATACCTTCGATGTGTCAATCCAGGACATCTTTTATACTTGGAACCTAGGAGGAGTCCTTATCTCCGCTACAAGAGAAATAATGTTGGGCTCATTCTCCAAGCTCGCAAACATCACCAAGGCTACTCATGCGCATCTCACTCCAGCGTTTTCAGCGGGTGTTCCTAGAAAGAGCTGTGAAACGCTTGAGGTGATCACTATGATTGGTGAGAAGCTCACCCAGCTAGTGGCTGATGATTGGGGCACTGATATGCGCGCCTTCAACACGTACGGCCCTGCCGAAGTAACTATTGTATCTACCATCAGAGAGTTCGGAAACGAGCATAAGAATATCAAAAGTGCAAATATTGGCTGGCCCATGGATACTGTGTCCGTTTTTGTGACAAAGGATCAGCGAATGGTAATGAAGAATGCAGTTGGCGAATTAGCATTGGGTGGACCCCAGCTTTCCCCTGGCTATTTGAACCAAGATGATGTCACAAAAGCAAAATATGTCTGGAATGAGGAAGCTTCACAGACAGTGTATTACACTGGCGACTTGGTTCGCATGCTTGCTGATGGCTCCCTTGAGTACCTTAACCGTGTCGATGACCTGGTCAAGCTCGGTGGTATTAGAGTTGAGCTCAGCGAAATCAGTTTCTCCCTTGACGGCTGCCATCCTTCTGTTGAGAATATTGAGACACTCATCCTCAGTCGGCCCGATAGACCAACGAAGGTGGTGGTTGCCTTCCTTTCTGCGCCTGAGGCTGCATCTACCGATGATGAACAGTTGTTGATGCTCAACAGTCAAGCGCTTGAGATAGCTCGTGCTGCCAGTGATAAAGCCCACTCGGTTCTTCCTGATCATATGATTCCCTCTGTATACTTGGTTGTTAAGAATATCCCAAGAACACCATCTGCCAAGACTGACCGTCGGGCTCTGCAAGCTGCGTATGACACTATTGACATCGATAGTTGGGAAGGCCAACTTGACCCTGAAAATGCCGATTCTACCAAACAGTCAGAAAATGAAGCCGATGATACTACAGCTTCGAAGATAATCGATATGATCGCATCACTGGCCAATATCTCGTCCTCGATTATTTCAAAAGTCAGTAGACTAGGAAGTCTGGGTATCGACTCCATTCGCGCCATTCGCCTTGCCTCCAGGCTCAAAGAAGCTGGCCACCAACTGTCTGTCGTCGAGGTACTGAACTGTGTTACTGTACAAGATTTGGTGAAGTTAGCCTCTTTCTCTAGAAAAGCTGAAAATTCCGCCTCTGATGCATTTAACTTGGAGAAATTCAACGTGGCATGGCATGTGTTGGCTGCCAAAAAGATACGGGAGGATTTCTTCACGGTACGCGCCACTACAATTCAAGAAAGCTTGCTCAGTGAAACAATGGGTACATATGACATGTACTGGAGTAATCATTTCTTCTCTCTTGATCCCTCAGTTTCGCTTGACCGGCTAAAGCAATCTTGGCTTGCAGTCTGCCAAAAAACCGAAGCATTAAGAACTGGCTTCATACCTGTGGCTGAGGTAGCCAGCAGTTGCTATAACGACATCGACTTCTCCATCCTACAGCTAATTTATGACCTGCCTACCTTAGATTGGGAGGAGCACCAGTGTACTGAACACGATTGGATGGCGCTGCGTGACCATCGAATTGAGACGATTATGACAAAGCACCAAAGCAATTATTTCAGCTACCCGCCGTGGGCTGTTACTGTTTTCAACAAGGGCAATGAAAGAGTCATGGTTCTTACGATACACCATTCCATCCACGATGGCCCTTCACTTAGCCTAATCATGGATGATGTGCAATATTCTTATGCCTATAAGCCGCCTTTGAGACACCAACTCAGCAGTGCACTTTCGATCATTCTTCCAAATGAAGTGAAGAGTACAGAAACCCGCAACTTTTGGCAATCAGAGTTAGAGAGCCTTTCTGAGCTGGATACTCCAGTCTGGCCTGACCTTACTGGCAGAAGGGTAGAACCTGGTGCTGAACAAGAGTTTAGGCTTATCTCGGAGGAAATTCCATTGACAGAAAAGGTTGCAGACCTTCAATCTGCTGCAACTCAGCTTGGGGTGTCATCTATTGCTTCAATAATACGAGCAGCATGGGGCTATATCTCACTTTGCTATCTCGGAATTCCAGCAACCGTTTTTGCTGAAACTCTTTCTGACCGTGTGCTGCATCCAGATCTTGAGGATGGAATTGGCCCGTTTATCTCTGTTGTTCCCATACCTTTCTATCCACAGGGAAGCGCGCGCGAATTCCTTGCAGAGCAACATCGGATCTCTGTGCAGTCGTGGAAGCATCGTCATATTCACGCTCGTGACGTGCGAAGGATGCTAAACCGGCCAAGAGGAGAGGCATTATACCCAGCTGTTTTCAACTTCCATGTGGCAAGTGAATCAATGGCTTCTGCTCATCCCCAGATCTGGCAAGAGCTAGAAGACCAAATTGGTTTACACGTGGAGCACCCTATGGCCTTCAATGTCTTTCAACATGCAGACGGCTCTCTTGCCTTGGAGGCATCTTCGGATAGCCGCCTGATGAGCCGCGAACAACTGTCGCTATTTGTTCGTCAGGTTGACGGTTTTGTCACTTCTATGTTAGCATTTCCCGACAAACAACTACCAGACCTTGTGCACTACCTCCCAACAGTCTTGAAGTCAATCTCCACAAGACATGTTCCAGATTTGGTTCGTGATTCTGTTTATACTAGCCCAACCTATTGGTTGGAAAAGAATGCCCGTGAGCACCCCGAATGGACAGCTGTTGAGGTCGCAAGTGACATAGCTCCTGAAGGAATTGTGAAGGAAGCGTGGAGCTATGAGACGCTCAATACGAAAGCGAACCGTGTGGCGGCTTACATTGCCTCCCAAGGCCACAAGAATAGAATGATCGGGGTTTGCTGTGGGCGAAATCTTCCTTCATATCCAGTAATTGTTGGCATCTTCAAGTCTGGAAATGGCTATCTTCCGATAGACGAAGGGCTTCCGGATGAACGTAAAGCATTTTTGACTGAGGACGCTGATTGCCCAATTGTCTTCACTGAAACCCAATTTTTGGAGTCATTCGCTCGAGTCCCTGAAGGATGCCGGGTTATTTGCGTCGACCACTCTGGTTTCCAGAAATTGGTGGACAAAATGCCGACTGAGGACCGGGACTATCAATCTCATCCAGATGATGTGGCCTATCTTCTTTTTACATCTGGCTCAACGGGTAAGCCCAAAGGTGTCATGGTCACCAGGGGCAATCTTTCGTCATTTATCGAGTCATTTAGAGAATTCTGCATCAACTCGGCTCCTGGTACATTGGCTTTGGGTGGCACTGGCAGGTATCTTTCCCAAGCGAGTAGAGCCTTTGATCCTCATCTTCTGGAAATGTTTTTCCCATGGCGCCAAGGAATGACAACAGCCACCGCTCCTAGAACTATGATCTTGAATGACATCAAAACAACACTTTCAAAGTGGGAGATAACACATGCAAGCTTTGTGCCGTCAATGGTTGATCAATCAGACGCACGGCCAGAGGATTGTCCCAAGCTACAATATATGACCGTCGGCGGTGAGAAGATATCCAAGAAGGTATTGGATACGTGGGCTGATTCTCACATTGCGCTTGTAAATGCATATGGCCCGACTGAGGTAACAATTGGTTGCACTTTCGCCCACGTTGGGAAGCAGACAAACATGCGGAATATTGGACCACCGTTGACTGCCTGTGTCTGCCATGTCATGATCCCTGGTACGGAAAATTACGCTCTCCGAGGTCAAACCGGAGAGCTGGTCTTTAGTGGCGATCTTGTCGGGAAAGGATATCTTAACAGACCTGATGCCACTGGATTTGTGACTGGGCCTAACGGCGAGAGAATGTACCGAACTGGTGATATAGGCCGTCTGATGCCAGATGATTCAGTGGAGTACCTTGGACGTGGTGACGATCAAACCAAGATCCGGGGGCAAAGGCTGGAGCTTGGAGAGGTCTCTGAGGTGCTGCGTTCGTCCTCGGTCGTCCCAATCACTGTTGTCACAACTGTTGTCAAGCATCCAGGTCTCGCCAGAGCGCAGCTTATATCTTTCATCACGCGGTCAGATTCTCATCGCTCCCAGCCAAATGAAAGTGTGGCCTTTGTCCAGTCCGACTTCACAACATTGGGCAAGGAACTACAGGAAATTCTGAAAAAGAAGCTGCCAGCGTACATGGTTCCTGAACTTATCTTACCCATAACGTATATTCCGAAGGCACCAATGTCTGGGAAAGCGAACCTCAAGGAACTTCATTCTCTATTCATGAACTTACCGCTCGCGACTATTCTCCAGGGGAACAATGCGATCAATAAGGATAACAGCACCATCAGTCGACCTCTGACCGCTGATGAGGAGGCTGTGGTAAGGGAGGTGTGCACCGTCATATCTACTGATCCTGCTAACCTTGGCCCTATGACAAATATCTTTGAGGTTGGTCTGGACAGTTTGAGCGCCATAGGCCTCTCTATCAAACTCAGAAAGATTGGATACCAAGCAACAGTCGCTCTGGTCATGAGCAACCCAGTTATTGAACAGCTTGCACGTCTGCCGAGAAATACCTCGTCGTTTAATGAACAAGACGTTTTGACGAGTACACGCCAAAGGTTTCTTGATATAGAATCTCGGTACAGAACAAGTTCTCCGACTGGAGTGAACCTGTCTAAAGTTTCTTCTGTGCGTCCTTGTTTGCCCCTCCAAGAAGGTTTGGTAGCCCGCTCCATCAATAGTGATGGGGACCAGCTCTATGTCAATCACATTATTCTCCAACTTGGAAAGGTCGACATTGCCCAGTTGCAGTCAGCATGGCAAACAGTGGTCAATGATAATGAGATATTGAGGACTTCTTTTGCTCCTTTGGATAAAGAGATGGTCCAAGTAGTATTCTCTCCCGACTCCAATCAGCTTCATTGGACCGAAGAAGGATATAGCACCCTTGGTGAATCGATTGCGAGGTCGAAACTGCAGCAGGAGAGTATCGCCCGAGATATCATTCTGAACATCTCCAGTACACCACCTGTGCGATTCCATGCTGCAAAAAGCTCTGCCACCCATGAACCACTTGCTCTCTTCATCTCTATCCACCATGCTCTTTATGATGGCGAGTCTTTCTCAATGTTGATGGATGATGTTACCGCCCGTTATGCCAAGGACCCAGTTCCTGAGAGAGGCGTACCGTTGGCGTTAATTGAGCATGTTTACGGTCAAGACTTAGAAATCGCAAAGAAGCACTGGGTTGGGTTTCTGGCCGGTTGCCACCCGACAATATTCCGCGAGGATCCTAGTGTTATGGAACATCCAACCTCTACGCACAAACAACTTAGCAGCAAACTGTCAGCCTTAGAGCGCCGATCAGCGAGTCTTCAAACAACGGCTCCTTCCTTGGTACAGGCTATATTTGCACTTCTATTAGCCGATACAGTAGGCGCATCGGATGTAACATACGGACTTGTGCTCTCCGGTCGCGCTGTATCTGTGCCTGGAGCAGATTCAGTACTTCTTCCATGCATTACTACAATACCTGGCCGCCTTAATACAAGTGGGCTGGGCACAGTTACTGACATAATCGAAGCCGTCCAAAGGTCGACTGTCAGGTCGCTTGAATACCAGCATACTCCCTTGAGACATATACAGCGCTGGGTAAACTCCCAAACTCCTCTATTTGACTGCCTTTTCTCCTATATTAGGGCTACTGAACCAGAAACGCACAATCTCTGGAAGGAGCTTGACAGCCACATGCCTGCTGAATATCCACTTGCAGTTGAAGTCGAGGCAAACCATGCTACTGACACGATCAATCTAAACTGCCTCTTTTCCCCAGCATTCGGTTCTCTATATAATGGAGAGGAATTCCTCGAAAAGATGGATGCTGTTCTATCAAGCATCATATCAGGCGAAAGCGTCGTTTTGGATAGTTTTAATCTTCCTCGGGTGGAAGATTCTGGCTCACGCTCATCTGCTAATCAGTGGGATGAGACAACATGGTCCGATACAGAAACTGAGATTCGAGGCCTCGTTGCTTCTTTCTGTGGCTTGAGTTTTCCAGATGTCACCAAAGGAGCTTCTTTCTTAAGTCTGGGAATTGATTCTGTTACAGCCATCCAATTCGCGCGCAAGCTACGTGAATCAGGCCTTAACGTTTCCTCATCCGACGTTATGCGCTTTTCATGTGTTGGTGCGTTAAGCAAACACATCGACCAATCTTCTGTTCCTCAGCCCACAGCGAACGGTGCCCAGATTAGCGGAACAGCAAATATTCCTCTCGATATCTACAAGAAGCATGTCCGTTTCCTCAGTGATAATGATTCCATCGAGGCCATGTTTGAATGTACATCTCTACAAGCCGGCATGATCACACAAACCCTAGCCTCTTCCGGGCAGGTATACGTGAATCCTCATCCTATTCGTCTCAACGACTCTGTGGATACTAATAAATTGCGAGATGCGGTTCAAGAAATAATTAAAAGAAACGATATCCTGCGCACCTCATTCCATCTGATAGGGGAGCTTAGCTCTTCCTGGATCGGTGCTGTCCATGCACACCCTCCTCTCCAATGGCAAGAGCTAACATTGCCATCTGATTGCGACGTCCTTTCCCAGGTCAACGCACTCTTCTCGTTTGGAGAGGAATCTTCTTTTGAGGTTCCTCCAATCCGCCCTGTTCTGGTGAGCCAGCCTGAGGGGAAACTTCTGGTCATCGTTATGCACCATTCTCTGTACGACGGTGCTTCCTTGCCATTCTTTTTTGAAGACCTCGCCATCACATACAATGGTGAGTCTCCACCAAAGAGACCACAATTCTCAGAAACAATCAAATATGTATTGAATGGACAAATGGAGGCATGCGACTTTTGGATCCGTAAGCTGTTAGGGTATGAGGCTGTCGAGCTCCCTCGGCTACCATCTTCTGAGTCTATGGATCGCATGTTCCTCTCCGAGAGCCGTGTTGATCTTGACTTGTCGATGATTATTGACACCTGCAAGAAAATGGAAGTTACTGTACAAAGCGTGGCTATTCTAGCATACGCCAAGGCTCTCGCACGTCTTATTGGAAAGCGTGACATTGTATTTGGGCAAGTTCTTGCGGGTCGGTCACTTCCAGGAACTGAACATACTTTTGGACCGCTGTTCAACACTGTGGCTCAGAGAATAACTTTTGAGCCAAAATTCCTGAGCAATAAAGCTATGGCATTGCGGCTGCAGCATTTAACAACCGAAGCACAAGATTACCAGCATGCACCCCTGAGAGTTGTACAAAGCTCTCTAAGAAAGACTGATACGCTGAAGGCCACTTCTCTCTTTGATACGCTCTTCGTCTTCCAGAAGAGCGCAGACTTCGCAGGCGGTATCCTCGAGGAGCAACAGATTTGGAAGCCGTATGAAACAAATGGCTATGCCGCTCAAGCTGAGTATAAGCTGAATGTGGAAGTCGACCATGGACGGGAGGGAATTAGTGTCAGCGCCAACTGCAATGGGCAATATATGTCACAAATAGTGCTCGACGGTTTCATTAATGACTTTGCATCCGCCTTCACAGATATTATCCAGCACCCAACCAGGTGTGTCACAATCGTACCCGAGCGCCTTGGAGAGCTTCCACTTAAGTTGTTCTTGGAAACATCCGAAGGAAACCAGGTGGAAGACTCGGATGCTCCTCCGCACGAAACCATTGTCAAATCTGTGCTAGCAGATGTCTCTGGTGTACCTGAAGACAGTATTAACTCCACTACGAGCATTTTCAGTATTGGATTGGACTCGTTATCTGCAATTCGCATCGCTTCTATCTGTCGATCGAAGGGACTGAAGACAGGTGTGGCCGATATTCTCCAAGGTAACACTCTCCGTGGAATCAGTCAACGAATCCGGCCTATAGCAGAACAGGAGGTCAGGCCTCGAGGCGCCCTCATAAAGGACTACGATCAAGTTGAGAAGATAGTTTTGGAACAGTTGAACTTGAATAAGGAATCGATTGAGATCATTCTTCCATGTCTTGGCGGTCAATACTATCACCTCGTGAGCTGGTTGAAGTCCGGACGGAAACTTTTCGAACCGGCCTGGCCGTACTTTTCTACGGAACGCATTAATTCTGAAATGCTTGAAGAAGCATGGTATCAACTTCGCCAGAGGCACCCAGTGCTACGTACCTGCTTTGCAGCCATTTCCCCGTCCGAAGCTGTCCAAGTCGTCATGAAACAGGCAGTGCGTGATGGCAAAACTTTCAAAGTCATTGAATCCTCTGATTCCATAACAGAGACATCAAAGGCACAGGCAAAGGTAGAGGCCTTAGAGCCTTCTTCTCTCTTTGCTCCTCCTGTACGGCTTTGTCTCTTGAAGGCTAGCGACAGAGACGGAATCCTTGTCCTAGTCAACCACGCTGCATATGATGCATGGACAATGCCACTATTTGTTTCAGAGCTTGCAAAACTTTACCGTGGTCAGTCGCTGGACTCGAATCCTGATTTCCCGTCCTTTGTAGATTACTCAGTCCGTTCTCTCCGTGAGGTTGACGAAAAAGCATACTGGACCTCAGCACTCGGCCCAGGTACGCGTACCATTATCAATACTAAGCAGGAAGCCGGCCAAGCCCCAGACCAAATATTTGTTGGTGCTTGGGAAAAGGTCAAGAACGTCTCCCAGATGGAAAACGCATGCCGCTCCGTCGGCCTGAGTCTCCAAGCCGTGGTTCTTCTGGCTGTTGCTCGCACCCTTGCGCTGGAAACGGGATCAACAAGTCCAACCATGGGCTTGTACCAGACTGGTCGCTCTGCCTCATTCCCTAATATTGAAAAGCTCTCTGGACCATGTCTGAATGTCAACCCATTCACTATCCCCGATGTCATCTCTGACGAATCTGAACCCAACCTCTTAGACAAAGCCCGCGCGGTTCAATCATCTCTTGCAGAGCGCGTTTCATTCGAGCAAAGCTCCTTGAAGGACGTCCTCCGCTGGGTTAATGCCCAACAACCCAGGCCGCCGTTGTTCAATACATGGGTCAACCTCCTCTGGATGCAGAGTTCCATTCCCTCAACCAATGATGCCGCACCAGATGCAGAAATCCACGACAATGCCGACGTCTTCTTGCCTCTTCGCATCGGTGTTCCCACCGACTTCATTCCCAATGAACCTCTTCCTGGTCCAGAATCAACGTCAGTATCTGCCTTGGATACCTCTCTTCTACCGAATGCGAACGTCTATATCGATATTGGTCCCGACCCTAAGACGGATACTATCGGATTCGGTGTTCGTATCGAAGGTGGTGCTCTTTCCGAGGAGGAAGTCAATAAACTTGTGACAGATATTGCGGCCGATATTGAAAGAATTATTCTTTCGTTGCAATGATAGATGGAAACAAGACCAAGACATTTAAAGAAGAAGAAAACAAAACAACAAAAGAGTCACGATTACCTGAGGCAAGATTGCTCTTTTCTAATTCTTGGATACATTATAGACAGCGTGTTGGTTACACGAAGTAATTCAAGATTGTGGTTTCTGTTTATTTCATGCTTGTCAATAATTCAGTTAAACATACTTTTTTTATAGTTTAATATACTTTGCGTTGAATGTTTGATCCGTTTCGATACAGATGCATATAGTAGTAAGTGTATATCAATTCGCTGTTCATACATTCGTCCCACATACGTAGACTTTAGGTATGCTATGTGGTTGTCATAAAGCGTGGATATACATCTATACATCATGAGACTAATGGTAATACATAAATGTGCCTATATACATGCAAGTCGTGCTCCTTTATTGAATTCTATACGTAAGTTTTAGTTTCCCCTCACCCCCGAGCGAGGGACATCTTTCATCGCCTCTTGTACCAACCACACTGTGACATCTTGGATATCTGTGCCAACTCGCCAACTGCCCAATACCACACCCTTGTCCATTAGGATCTCGTGGGCTCTTTCCCAGCGTCTCCGCCAGAGTTCCTCACGTTTGTTTGGCAATGGAGCGGGAGGCGCAGATCCAGAAACTGATTGTTGGTCGCTGTCTAAACTGTTTGTGCTTGATCTAGCTGGTGAGGGGTTGGAGCTGGTAGATCGAAGGAGGCTGGAAGGTGATGGGAGGTATTCTGACGCGTAATGTAGAGCAGCTGTTGCTGCGGCTGTGGGGTATGACTGTGGTTGTCTTTGAGATGGGGGACGGCTTGTTCCTGAATCCGAGGTTGTTGTTGAGGATGCTGTTCCCGTATTGCTTCGGCGGGGCGGGGGTGGTGGAGGGGGTTGTTTGGACCGTGCAAGTTCCTGAGGTTCGGGCTGATTTGTTGCGGTAAATGTCTTGGGGCGGCTTGGAAGTGAGTTTGGCGGAGCTGGGGATTCTGAAGGGCGACGCGGCGGTACTGGTGGAACTGGTTTTCGTTTTATGACATCCTGCAGTTGGGATGTACTGGCTTTACCTGACTGATCTGACATGGCAGAGACGGTACGTAGAGATGATGGCTTGGATGGTTTCGCTGGTGGTAGGCGTCCATTGGGTGGCTTGATTGTGTCCTCCTTCAAATCTTCTTCGTCGCGAAGGTCGATCAGATCAGCATTATCTAGGCTTATGGCATCTGCTGATGGATGATCTGGTGCACGAGGGCGACGCGGAGGTAATGCAGGCCGATTAGTTACCACATCACTGGTATCGATGAGCTGGGGAGTGCTGCGAGTGCGAGATGAGCGAGGCTCCAGGTGGTTGACGGACTTCTCAAAGAACTCCTTGTGGTCTGATGTAGTGACGTCGCGGATAAAGATACCCAAGATCCTTCCTGGATTGGCGAGGGCAATGTCGGTGTAAACTTCAAGGTCTGCCTCACCGCTATCGCCGACCAGAATGAACCTACGTGCTGGGAAGTCCCGCAGCAGCTGTTCAAGGGAGCCCTTCTTCCTTTCTGCAGTAGGCTCAAATATCCCCTGGAGCATACCACTGTACTGTTTGAGGTGAAAAGAGCCAGGAGGTAATCCTGCCAATTTAAAATAACGCTCCAACAACGGATAAAGCTGCCATGGCGAATTAGAGACGTAGTGCATCTGAACTCCCATTTTAGCCAGCTTATTATACCACTCCGAGACTCCATCGACAGTTAGGTCGTCCAATTCGCGGATGAAAGTATTCCGAAATATTTCTTTCGCGCCATTTGCGATAGCTGAGTGTTTTACCGTGTCGTCAATATCACTGATGAGGCTGACGCCGCTAGGTTCGATAACTTCAACCTGTTTCATAGCAGAAAGATCCTCTGATGCTAGGACACGGATTTCAGTTGGAATGAAAGGCAGCGCTGCGCGTAAAGTGAAATGGCCTGACTCATCCGTCAATACGCTTCTTGACTGGCTCTTCCCATCATTGAAGAAGAACACAGTGACAGGCTGCTGGCACATGGGGTTCGACAAAAAAGGGCGGAGTCTCTCCATAAGATGCGCATTCGCAATGGACAGCTCATCCATGCTCATTTGGGAAGGTTCAAGTGTTGATGACGTCGTTGTTCTTTGAAGGCGTCGTCCAGGGATAGCTTCACCATCTCGTTCCGATGCACTGGATTTCCAAGCCGCATCCGCTCTCCCTTCTGCATTTCTGATAATCAATTGCGCCTCGGCGTCCACAAGCTCATCGTCCCCCCTACCCGACGCCTTTCCTATAGAAACGTTATCGGAATCGGGGCCTTCGGTATCAGCCGAATAATTGTTCGGCGCCGGTACACCGCTTAGTTTCCTCGCGAGTGCAATCAACAAGCGTTGCTTTCGATTCATCGGTCCGCGATGAGGTGAGTACACCCAGCCCCGCACATCAACCGCGACGACCGCATTCGTGTCCTCTGAAATCTCCCTTTCAAGTCTTTCTAGCTCCGTCTCCTCGGTCACACCGCGGTATTCATCAATCGTCGAAGTCGATCCCCGACGCTCTTTGTTGTAATCTTTTTTGACTAGTCGCCTTGCATAACTCGGGAAAATCACCATTTCTTCGCTTTCGGACCGTGCGATTTCAATATCCGGGAACGCCCCTGGTGTGTTCTTTAGATATTCTTCGTCATATTCACGGGATGGGTTAATCTGCGATGCCCATTGTGCGGCGTACGTCTGGCGTAGCTCATTTGCAGCCTTCAGGTACTGGTAAACCTTCTGACGACGTCCACCACTAGTACCACCTCCTGAGCCCCATGAGGATGTCGACGATAAAAACTGCGACATTGGCACTCTAGCTGTCGTACTCGCCGCCTGCCCACCACCAGTGTCGAATCTTCTTAACCGCGTTCTTCTCCAGTCAAGCAAATCTAACACTCCCCGTCTCCCAGTCTGTCGTTTCTGGAGAAGTCTGGTTTGGCGTCGAACGATCACTCGGTATAGACCTGCCTGGGCTCTATGGCGAAGGGCGGGAATCGTCTCGTGGCGGAAACCCCAAAGACGAGATTGGGCACGACGGCTAGTGTTAGGTCCGAAGAGCGCACGAAGAAATAGAAAGAGCGTTCCCTGTCTAGCTCCACGGTCCTGAGCGGTGAAACGAGGGAGGGGCGGAGGTCGTGATGGTAGTTGGCGCCTAGCGGGGAAGCTCGGCGGAGCGCGCCAACGGCTGCGAGGAAATAGCTTGGGCGCCACGGTCCTAGATTAGGATGATTAATGCAGGTATGCAAATATCTCAGGAAGCACTGTAAGGTTTCCGGTCGTTATTCAGTGGAAGGAGTCTTCGTAAGGTTGAACTAATATGCTGTCAAGGCGAGAAGTTGAAGTCATCCCGGCCCACAAGGCGTTTTAGCGTAGTGATGTCAGTAGACCACCTTACTAGCCAACGGAAAGTGAACAATATATAACAATCTACACGTTCACCTATATAACCCTATAAGTTATAAAGAAAGAACGACAGAAAAAGGCTAGGATGTTTAAAAAGGGGGAAGAGAAACATTCGACTAAAGCTTGAGTTTCAAGCCAGCGGAAAGGGTGTGGAGACCGTTCCAATGCCATGATTACGCTTCAAAGCTTCTCAGGCTGCCGGATATTACATACAAGCCATGTTATTGTTCTTCAAAGTGAAATTACTACGTTAGATCTATGTTCGTGCGTGCTATGGATAATATAATACAAGGATATAGTCGGAACACTGTTTGCCCTCAAGCTCTTGTCCATTCAAGAGACCCTGACATATACATCCCATTCATTCACAACTAGACAAGCGGCATAAGAAGCGGTATGGTCTGATCGAATATCATCACAGAGATTCACTATCTTCAGCATAACTGACCGGCTTCGCTCGACCACTTCGACGGACCCCAGAGCTTTTAGATCGCGTGAGCTTGGGAGTTTCAGGCAAGGCATCATTATCAGAAGCAGAAAGCGATGTGGTAGCCGGCGTAGAGGCTTTTCGTTTTCTACTAGATACTTTCTTTATGCTAGAAGTACGCTGGATGCGCTGAGAGGCTTTAGACGGGGGCGTCGACGCAGGTGTAGTCAAGGAGGCACTGGCCCCCTCATTATCTTGCTCCAATGATTCCTCTACGCCGCTATCAGCCTTCTTTATCTGTCGAGGTCGTTGGGGACTCCGGACGGCTTTAGCACGAATGACCTTCTTGGGCCGAAGCCATTCCTCCATGGTAGGAGGCCAATAAACTCTTCTCTCTGGACCCCCCATACCAACTACTTCCTCAGTGACAGTTCGTGCAGGAGGGACATGTCCTTCGAGGTCAACAAAACCCCCGTTCTTCTTGGTAGACTTCCGAGGCGGCTTGAATGGTTTGTTCTCGTCAGTACGAACATGTGGAATCATGTCGTTGAACAGCTCGTGACCGGGAAGCCGAAAGGTTCTCATTAATTCAAACACAGCTTGCTCTTTATCTTTTGCTTCAATCATCAAGTCCATCGTGGGGTCGCATGGAGGCAAGGTGGACACGCGATCGCTGTGCTTCCGGCGCTGACTATTCGTGATAGCAGATGGTGTCGGCTCTGAATAATGCATCTTCTGGGTGATTCCCTTTCTAGCCCAAGTAGCTTTTATTCTATCAAAGAGTCCCATGATGTCCTGAGTCCCCTCACGGACTTGGTTCGAGTCGAAAATGATATTGTGGTGGTGGAAGTCCAGAACAAGCGGTATATCCAGCTCTTCGCATATTGGTAACAGATCATGTACTGACCAGCTAACATCATCATTTTCCAAAACAAGTCGATTCTTGATGTCTTGTGAGAGGGGTTGGTAATTCTCCCGGAATCGGTTCAAAGTGGCCTCCTTATCACCAAACATACCGCCCATGTGGAGAATCATGACGGCATCCCTATCTTGCTGGGGAGGCAGCTGAAGCAGCTGCAGCATTTCCGAGTGATACTCTAGATCTCGGATCGAATTCTCTACGACCTCGTTCCTAGGAGACCCAAGTTGGGTGAATTGGCCAGGATGCACGCTCACCCTATGACCAAGCTCTGCAATAACCCGTCCAGCTTCTGCAAGAACTTCAGACGCAAAGGGAGCTAGTCTGTATCCATACTCCTTGTGACTGGCAAATGGGAACATCTCGCTACTCAGTCGCATGAATTTGATTCCATAGCGGTCATTCCAGCGCAGGATCTTTACAAGATCCCGCGCATTGGCAAGCCCCAATGCCTCAACAAATTCCTGGCCCCGTGTGATATCAGGTGTCTGGCTGAGGTCTGGGCGGTTCTTCGTTGGATGGGGGGGCTGAGAGGGGTCTAGAAGCGGGTGGCGATTCTCTAAAATGGAGGCGATGCGACAAGTTCGGGAGCAGAAAACAGGTGGGGTTGAGTATCGTAGATATGTATTTAGACAGGCCTACTCGCCATAAGAATTGAACTCATATGAAAAAGACTCAAGGATAAAAAGTGGGATGCTAATGATCACTTACGTATCCCAATCTGCCTTTCCATGGAAGGGGCAGATAACTACTGTTAACAGGCGGGGGCCTCGATAGAGCCTCCTGGAGCTCCTCGGCCTGAACAGGCACATCCTCGTCCGATTCGACGTCTGACAGAATATCCTGAGGTAATTCCGATGTCCACGGCTGGGCTTGCGCGGTATTTTCCTCACTCGGCGAGTTCACGCTGGTCCCATTCTCTAGTTTCACGTCAACAGGCATGTGTGCGGCCTGTGTTTCACCCACTATACCACGCGGACTTCCTGCGAGGTACCGGGAATGCAAGGTTGTCGTGACTCGTGTCGTAGCAAGCTTCAATGATCTCCCAGGGAAAGAATGCAACAAAGAGCCAATGCGAGGTTTGTAATGAGAGCGACAGGAGGTATGGAGCAGAGCAAGAGAAGGTATTGGGCTGGCCACAGGAGCCTGGCGAGCTACCCACCAAGCAGGAGAGTGGCGAACACGGCGCGAGCGCGCACCAAATTCCTCGACGTCATGGAAACGCGCGGCATGATGACAGGAGAGTGCACGACCAAAAGTCCTCTGCTGGGGGTGAAAAGGCCGCAAAAACATCCAGCAACGCGCTATATATTAGAAAGGGGAATGGAGTAAAGAGTGACGTCCCTCACGCGGTGCTAGTACCATGGCCCTCTCGAAAGAAAGACTGAATAACAAAGATAAGGCGGAGGTAGAATGAAGGGAGCGGGAGGTTGCTCCAAGCGGAGCGAAGACGCCGTGGGGCGGGCGCTAAGGTAGTTTAGGAAAGTCCTCAGCGGGTTTTCTTATGGAGCTGCTCCGTACTAGTAGTCACATCCAGCCCTCACCATATTTGTCTACTGCACGATAATCCTCATAAGATTCACCACACCTCGATGTATACTATTCCAACCATAGAGGCTCTCTTTAACCCTCAATGGTTAATTGGAAGTCGAGATCGCCACTCTGCTATTGTCCACTAACAGACTCCTCGATCTATATGCGCCAATAGCGTCCAAAAGGACATTACGACGTACCATGACTGATTGAAAGTTCAGGAAGATATGTTTTTTCAAGGCGAAAAGTATGCTGAAGAATGGTCCGCCTCTGTAGTGGCATTTGCTTAGAGCAACAACATTCCACGGCGCTGAGCATACCCCTATTAACCACTTAGAGCCAATGGCAGAAGGGGAGAAACATGCCGGAGCTCCAGATGTTGAATATGTTCAACATCTGGTTGGATCCCACTGCTTGCGCGTTCCTGAGCTTGTTTAGTCTTGGTCAGAAGCGTTCATGCGGTTACTGTTTACTCTTCCCCCTTGCCACCAGAAAAAAAAAACATCTTTGTACTATAAGGAGTGCCACATATCGCCTTCCGGAGAGATACATCCTCATCTCTCTCGATTCTCTGGCCCTGATCATAGTTGCTGTTGTCTCTTAACAGGGTAGGTACATATTACCTTGGCTGGAAAATCAGGTCTAACAAGTTACACCTAGTGTTGACGGTTGTGCAATCCCGTTGCATATAGCTCAGGAATATACCACTCTAAGACCAGGACTACCACAATGAAGGGCCTCGCATTTGTGTGCGGCCTCTTGGCTACATCGGTGTCTGCGCATATGCAAATGTCGAAACCATACCCTATCCGGAGCCCGTTTAACAAGGATGCAACTGGCCCGAAGGACTATTCCTACACCAATCCGCTATCGACCAGTGGCTCTGACTACCCTTGCAAAGGATACGCTAATGACACATTTCAGTCGGTAGCCACATACACTCCCGGCCAGGAATACGATTTGGAATTGGAAGGCAGCGCAACTCACGGTGGAGGCTCCTGTCAGGTCAGTCTATCCTACGATAAAGGAAAGACTTTCCGTGTGATTCACTCCATTCTGGGGGGGTGTCCAATCCCAAAGAAATACAACTTCACAGTCCCCAGCAATGCGCCAAAGGGAGAGGCTTTGCTGGCTTGGACGTGGTTTAACAAAATCGGCAACCGTGAGATGTATATGAACTGCGCGCAGGTCACAATTGGCGGCTCAACGAAGCGCGAAGAGAGAGCCTTCTCGCGTCGTGACAGTTTCGACAGTCTCCCGGAGGTCTTCCAGGCCAACAATAATGGACCAGGACAATGCACCACCATTGAGGTTGAGGAGGTGAACTTCCCACTTCCTGGTCCGTCTAAAGAGGGAAGCCTATCCGGCAAAGGCTATACATGCAAGGGTTCTGCTCCGTTCCTGGGTGATTCCACATCATCCAGTGCGGATAGCACTAGCTCCTCTGCCCACAGTCCTAAGAGCTCTGCTTCTATGTTCCACTCTGCAATTGCGTCCGCAACACCCAGCAGCAAGGTCGCTTCGTCCTTCGGCTCTCCATCTTCATACCCAACAAACGTGGAGAAGCATCCTCTCAAGCACTACGAGCCGAGTGAGCACTGTGAAGATGGCTCTATTGTCTGTAGCGAGGATGGCTACAGCTGGTCTAAATGCACATTCGGCCACCCCATCTTCATGGGTCCTGTTTCGGCCGGGACACGCTGCCGCCACGGCGCCATGCATCGCGTGCACTAAACGTGATCGTCTATTCGTACCTGCTCGGTGCATATTTCTCGGCCAAGCTCGCCCGGCGCGAGTATATACCTTTTTCATATCCATCATTGGGGTGGTTCTTCACTGTTTCAAATTTTTCTTTTTTTTTGGTAATCTGTGGGCTGTGGGCTTCTACTATGAAGCTTTTTTTTCTTCTTGCCTCATTTGCCCTTGTCCCATAATTTCGTAATTTTCTCATGACATGCTCAAATTGAATTAAAACGTTCTTCATTTCTATACTGGCCCCATGGGTTTACAGCATATTCTTTTTCTAACTTTTACTTATGATGAGATAGACATTTCACACTTCCACTATACATATATTAGCTAGTATTTTGTAACGGATTACCCTACTTCCCCAGACCTCTTCATAATAATCCGAGACCCAGAGAGGACAGCTACATATACACTTACTGCTCAACTAAAACAATAGTAGTTCCAGATTCACAGAAAGTCACAATATTGTATATTGACACGATATATACCACCTCCCCTCTGAAGACCCAAAGCTACGCAACATAAAGCCTGACTGCAGCTTAGAGCTATCCTCCACGTAGAGGCTCCTTCTCACTTCATATATACTCCCCGTTAGAATCTTGTGTGTCCGTCAATACTCTCCACGGGGCTAGAACTACAACATCGAGGTTGCGAGAATTCCACCTGCTATGCGACAAATCGGAATTTAACCCTTCTCTCTCCTTGAATAACGCTTGCAATCAATTTATCGGTGTTACCTAATTAGTAGATTTAGTTGGACAGATTCTGATTGCAGTCCTTGGTGATTGCTGAGGATGTGGAACCAGCTAACTGTTCAATAAAATATACTGCACTTTGCAGTGTGCTGGTTGGGCTTGGGGAATGAGAAGTGTATATTTTAGAAGATTATAGTACTACCCGATATGGTGCATAGTTGTACAAGGCGGAGTATCGGTGTTATTCGATTACACCATACAGATTGACCGTATCAAAGTTGGATACTGGGTCTATATATATATATAAGAGATTCAGTGCAATGTAGAGCTTATACCGAAAAAAAGTCTTGATGGCGCTATCCCGCGCGTTGCTATGGTCAAGTGTTAACATTCTAGAGGCCAGGGTGTATAATTTAATGAACAAAATCCAATGCTCCTGTGATAGTCGTTATTATGTCACCATTGCAATTGTTTCGGCGCAATTTATATGTAAGGAAAAGTTGGTGCTAAGAATCAGATAGTTAATTGAGTTCATTAAACACTGAGCCAAGCATATATCGTCCAACGCAGTAGTATACAGGAAAGTAACCCTTCACATAAACCTGGCCAGACCATGGTATCTTATTTATAATCGTTAATCATAGACGTTATTGCCTTCCTAGCCGAATTAGATGATAAAGCCATTGCCCAGTTTCTGCTGAGAGGACATAGACTAATGGGATATGTGCATCACCGATCCCAAATATTCTTCGTTTCAGTTCTCTCATGTCTTTTGTTTTTTCTTTTTTTTGCACCTTTTGTTTGTACACTATGGGATAACATTATAGCATTCATATTTCAAAGGCGATATGGAATGTAGTTGTCTTAGTAGTTGCCCGTATAGGCGGAGTTTCCGTACCCATAGCCGCTCTGTGCACCTGGGGTGGCCTGAGCGGTATCTTTGTTTCGAGAGAAGATCCCGCCAAAACCACTGGGCTTCTCCTGAGTAGGTCCTAATTCAACGTCTTGAGGAGTAGGATGGGTTGGAAGCATATCATCGCCGCTAGCGGCATCTGGGTTGTTCTTCTTGCGACGCCAGAATGCGCGAGGACGAGTACCATACGTGTAATTGTTGGCCGGGGAAGGTCCGAAACGCTTCTCACGCTTGTGGTGACGTGCGTAGAGGACTTGAAAAAGAATGGAAATCAAGAAGAAAAAACTGGTGGGGAGTGTCAGTACATGACTTCTCATTGACATCTGGACTTGCGCCGATCAAGAGGCACGGGATGGGAGATCACTGACATTCCGATGATCGCGACGGCAAATGTGACTTTTTGGAGTTCGCAAGCGAACCCGTATGTCACTCTGGATGGTGATTGTGCTTTGCTTTCGCCAGATCCCAAAGGAGTATCAACCCGGCCGCTGCATTGCTGAGTGCCATTGCGAGTCATGATCGCAATAGCAATCATGGCTCCGACAAAGCAGACATCGAGAACAACGGCGAGAAAAGCGAAAAATGCGACTCCTCCCAAGCAGCAGGAGAAGAGGATGCCTAATAGTCCGTAAAGGGTCGCCGCACCCGACAGACCTTCGGTAGCTTTTATCCACTGAGGGATGTTCTGATCATGACGGCTGAGGACAGCTAAGAAGTAGGAGAAAATTCCTAGGATCACAGCGCCGTCGAGAAATTGAAGGACGCGAATAGCTAGATTAAAGAAGCGGAGAATAACGCCGCCAAACCCCATCCTAGAAGTTGTGCTGCTGTAAAGCAGTCTTCTCGAAAAAGGAAAGAATATCTCGAGTGGCACTAGGAGTGAGACCAAAAATTATAGTACGAATCCTGAATGGACTGGGGGGCCGTTAGGCGAAGCTAAGGATTAAATTTCGACTGGAATTTCATAAGGCTGAAGAGTGGAAAAGGGTTGCACTTGTACGGAGTCCCAGGCAGCATTGTTGAATGAAAAGGTTGGGCCCCAGGGGTCATGGTGTCGCAAGCAGATCAGTGGAGGCATTTCCTTGGATGCCTTCAAGGCCTGTGGAACTCGAGGAATCCTTCAATCGTTTCCCAAGAGGATCCGTCCACACCATCAAGATGTCGATCCACGGACAAGGACGGAGCTCATAGGACATATGATTGGGAAGAGAAAGAGGAGAGGCGGGGACCAAACTGATAATCCCCGTCACAAGCCACATCCACAGCCCAGCCCCCAAACGTCATCATTCAGACAGGACTCGTCATCCATTGGCTCTCGGCAGTTCTGACTAAGCCCTGCCTAGACATCCCCTGATTTAGCACATTTAACACTGGACCCTAAATCACATGCCTGTCATTAGGTCTCGTGTCCAGAATTCATCGGTCGCATTCGGTAGGGAACCTCCCCATTCCGGCGGTGCAGGGCCACGGTGCCGAGTGACTAATCCTGTGTACCACTGCCACAGGGCAACATTTGCACAGCCACTCGTTGCTCCTGCTCACCCAAAGTTCAACGTCACCACTACTGAAGGTTCTCTATGTTTAGCACAAGCGTAAATCAAGATTGGGCCAAGCCACAATAATCAACCGTGGCAGCAGTTGAGGCTAGACCCGGCAAGTGGGAGCCACGCGATGCGAATGTCTGGAAAGAAGACCTCTATTTCTCTCATGAAGTTAGAACTCAACTCTATCCATCTCCCTGAACGAGTAATACTAGTAGACATCGGCCAATCCATACCAGGCTAACCACACTATCTTGCCTGCACGTCGATTAGAATCTTACAGTGATCTTCGCGGTCGTTGGCCAGGGCCTCGAATCCTTTTTCCACTGTCTCGTTCAACCTTATTTTCGACGTAATCATCTTTTCTGGTTGTAATTATCCTATGGGACAGACCGTAGTCAAAATGGTGACCGATAGACTCGAGGGGCTTCTTTGGGGCGGCTTACCGTCTCTAAGAGCTTTGATAACAGCTGTGAATGAACCTTCATCATACAACGCTGACCCGATATAATTGACTTCACTGTACATTAAGTCGTTCACGGGAATTGCTGGCTTCTTCTCCCACACAGCTACATTTATGATTGTACCATGAGTGCCACACGCACCAATGGCGCCGCTCAATGCCTCTTCCACGCCAGCAGCATCAAAGATGACATCGGCCCCCGCACTGTCTGTCACTTCCATGACACTCTGCGTCACATTTTCCTGTTCCGGATCGAAGGCATGTGTAGCACCGTATTCAATCGCAAACCCCCTGCGCTTCTCATAAGGCTCGGAAACCATGATATTTTTGGCGTCTTGCAACTTCAACACCTGCACAATGCCGACTCCAACTGGCTCGCCGCCTACCACCATCACATTATCATCCATCTTAAATGGTGATTGATTAACGGCGTGCCATGCAATAGCCATTGGCTCGATCAACGCTGCCGCTTCTAGAGACACGTTATCAGGGATCGGGTAGAAATGTTCTGCCGGTGCAACATGGTACTTTGCCAGCCCACCACCGTACCCTGCAGTATACGTCAGTATCACTGCCTGCTCTTTGTTGTTTTTTAACAGAGAACGCATACCAGAAAGCCTGATAAACCCTATGTTCTCGCAGCAGTACTCATAGTTACGTTTACATGCTGTGCATTGTCGGTCAAAGATGGTCGGACGTACAACGACCCGCTGTCCCGGAGACACATGCGTTATTCCCTCTCCGACTTCATCGACAATGCCACTGAATTCATGACCAAGGGTCACTGGACATGAGCATCTGGTGATACTATGGGGTTCTTGAGGTACCAGCACGGGACCACTAGTATACTCGTGTATGTCTTACTCGAATCAGCTCCTTTTCTTTTTTCTGTTTGGACAAACGTGATACGGAGGTAAGTTAAGCTCACTACTACCACAGAGCCCAACAAAAGCTGGTCGTATCTTGATTCCATTTTAGATCAGTATATTCTTATTCAAACCGTAAGTTCATTGCATGTTACCTTCACTTGCCCTTTACCGCAGATGGGCTCATCAATTGTTTCAAATCGGATGTCGTAGGGCCCGTGGAAACGGACCACTTCCATTTGGGATGTCGTCTTTAATGTTGCTCGAGTAGTGCCCGGGTCAAGAGCGGTGTTCAGCATATTTTCGAGAGTTTACCCCAAGCCTAAATTCTATCCAACAAATGTGAGAGACTAATGAAAATATTGATTCATTTGAAGAAGTATGTAGTTGTACTGTCACTGTATGCCGCCAGGACTCGCTCAGAAGATACCGTTCCCTTCATAGAGTTCATATTTACCTAGTAGGTATGCTATCAAGGCGAACTGCTGTTGCAAGTAACGTTGGAATGACGTTGGGTGGTCCACGAGCAATACATATCCACCGAAAGTGTGGAATTCTGAAAATTGATTGGCTGGGACATTCAGGATGCCCGACATTCTCATTCATCAAGATGTTACCTATCACATCGTCTTTAAATGTGATATCTTGATATCAGCAGGTAGGCCGAAATGATCATCCTTAATGCAGGGAAGCAATTAGAGAGGCGTTGATCCTCTGGATAACTTGACCACCGGGTCCCATTGGCGGAATTATATGGCTGTCCCTATTGAAACCGTTAGCCTGTGTTATTAAAATAATGTAAAATTAGGTTACACTTACGATCCATGATGTACAAAGGCGATCCCGACGAAGGAAGCCGCCAATGAGTCTGGCCGGTGAGCCTAGGGTTACATCACCCCGTGGGCGCTCGATCCAGCCATTCATAAGTTGCATACTATGTTCATGCTAAAGACTTTTCTGAAGTTTCATGTTTTTTCTTCACGCTGCTGGTCAACGAAAGCGCGCAGGATGGATTCCAACCCTTCGTTGCGCCGCGCCAACAGCATTACGTCGGAAACGTTTATTGTCGAGCGTCCGGCATGCCTAATAAGGAAGTTCCGAGCATGTCAGCAACCTGCTCATCTCAAATCATACGCAAGGATCTTTTTCCGCCGATGTCGTGCCTAGGAGTACGGGAAGAAAAAAGAGCGAAATAACAATTTTGCAGCGATGAAGACAGGCAAGCCCACAGAGCGAGCAACGCTACTTACTTAGCAAAGGATTCTAAATCTTGGCTGATGGTCTCTGTTCATGGAAGCCGATCAGTTTATACGCCGTCACCATGAAATAACTGTGACGACAGCTCCATGACTGTTCGCTCTATGCAAGCAGACATACCTATCTGAGCCCAGACCATCTCCGTCAGAGCTCCGATGAATTGAGGCGTGGCATTCACACCGAGCTTAATGGTTTCTTCATCAACTATCCTCCCAATGGCTAGCCAAAGTGCGGATTTTAGGCGCTGTGAAGAATAACTGTAAGATCTGCTCCAAAACCAAGTCCTCTATATCACCACGTACCTCTTCAAGGCCAACTTCTTCGTTCGGATCCATGTTCATCAGACAGCTAGGAAGAACAGATAACTCCACTTCCCCAAATTAATATACAAGGAAATAACTTTGGTTGATACTGATGGTAACAATGTAGTTAGCTATACGCATTCGCACGCGTGAACCTACGCGTCAGTAATAAGAACAGCAGATCTCGACTGTGATTGGCTACGGCTAGATCGGGCGGAGAAAAGATCTCCCGAACAAATGCACTAAACCATAATGGACCACTTCCCATTACGGAATTCTTTCGCATCGAATGGAGACTAAAAGAATAGAGCTTGCGGCATCCAGCAGTCAATCCACTTTTTAAATCCCTCATCCTTTGCAAGAAAAGGGGTCTACAATCCCTCACTTGAGCGCTCGCCTCTAAGTCAACTTACATTGAGCTCACAAATTGAGTCAGAGCCCCTCAATCTTTTTTTCTACGACCTCCGCGGAATCCCGCACCTCTTATAATTCTTTCCCAACACCTCCACGAGAACAATAACCACACCAACTTAACTAAAATGTCTTCCCCCGAAACCTCCGTCGCCACAGAGGCGCTGAAGGACTTCTTCGGCCAGCTGTATACGTTCTTCGCAAAGTTCGTCACCCGCTTCTGCAGGAACTTTTATAACTCCTTCGCGGAAGTAAGCGTCAACCGCTGGACGAAGGTCGTACTCTCCGTGATTGGTTACATTCTTATTCGTCCGTATATCGAAGCCTTCTTTAAAAAAATGAGTGATCGTGAGCGCAAAAAGATGAAGGAGAAGGAAGAGGCCAAGAAAGAGGCACAAGGTGGCAAGAAGGCCAAGGTTTCCGCCAATACACTACGCGGTGGTGCTAGCGGAGGCGGAAAGGTGCTTGGAGAGGTCGAGAACACCGATGATGAGATTGATGATGGAGAGGATTTTGCAACTGCCAGTGGAGTACCGGAATGGACAAAGAATGCGAAGAAGAGGCAGAAGAAGTATATGAAGAGTCTGAAGGAGGCAGAGGCAAATACTAATCAGTTGTCCCGTGATCAAATTATGGAGTTGTTGGATTGGAGTGATTCGGAGAATGAGAAGAAGGAAGCATGATTTGGAAACGTGGTTATTTGGTTCTTTCAGTTTTGTTAAGGCTTATGAATAGTAGTAGACTTACGTGACTATATAAATGTATAATTAATTTTGCCTCTGATCTGTTTATTTGGGCAATGGGCCTCCTTGATAGCCCTCCTTGGGCTTAATGTACGCTGCTTCGAATTTTTTGTGTAAAGCGTAATAGCCACGATACTAAGCTCACGGAAGTCTAGACTCAAACACAGTAGGTGTATAGTAATTCTATATTTGATGTGCCTTCCTCTCAAGGCTTTTCCAAAGGCCAATATAGTGCATTCATTGTCATCAGGCAACAATTATTCTGCCCCATCCTAAATACATCATTCATTCACACAATCACGTTCCAAACCGTGTTAGACCTCTAGACATAGGCAAGAACTCTGTAATAACAGACAATTCTAGTGCAATCGTCTCAATGCTTCTATCATAACTTTCACCTCATGGACACTCATCATACCCACTGAGTCGACAATTTCCTCCTGCACATAAGGCTCACAAGCTAAGAATTGTTCGATTAACTCGCCATCCACAAAACGGTATGGCTCCTTTGCTTCTCGGACCATGCTGCGGAACCCTCGAAATTCATTGAATGGCATCTCGCCTAGCGACTCGACCTTACCCGCCATTGTCGCTTGCAGACGCATTAAGAAATCCTGATGTTCGGAATTAATTATGGCGAACAAGTAAATGGAACCCTCGACCTGGTTGTGCAATCTCGGTTAGTGGTATGTTATAAAGATAGGGCAGAGGGAAATCACATACTGTGCCTAGGAAGGCTCGCGGAGTAACCGTTACACTTGCCAATTGTTGAATGTTAACTGGTCGAATACGGTTGACCATTTCACCTAGGGATATTTCACCGGTCACTTCTAACCTGCGCCTATCATCCTCTTCAACCCCAGCCAGGTTCCGACGAAGGACGATCAAGTTTCCTTCCGCATCACTTTCTAGGAATGTGTCCTTATCGATACAAGCAACTCCCGTGGCCCAGACAGTCTGAAAATGACGAGCCACTTCCGTTAATGAATCAGGAAGGCCGTTTTCTCCTTCCTTAAACTCCACAAGGCACACACTTTTCATGAGATCTGAGACCACAATCACGTTGCCTACTACAGTCACATCCACTGGGGCGGTTGAGGTTCTGAAACTGGCAAGCTTTTCCAATTTCATTGTACCGAAATTGTTGTTCACCACCTTATATATAACAATCTGGAAGGCCCCATCAGACGCGTACTTGCAACAATCAGTTTGACTATCACTTACCGTCTTAACAAGTGCGGCTACTATCTTGTCTCCCAACATAGCCAGAGCACGGCATGCGCCCTTAACAGGTAATTCGGCGACCTTTGTCAGTTTCCGGCCATTGTCAACCTCGAACATTAGTATCCGACCTCGAATCGACTCTTCCCCTTCGTCGTCAAGATACGCCGTTCCAACGACGAACCGATCCTTGGTCATTTCGCGACCATTTTCGTCCTTGCCCGCCGGGAATTCTGCGCGAATAACGCTTTCCACTAACTCCTCCGGTCTCAATTCAAATGAATCAAGCTGTCGAAACAGTACTTCATCAGCGAGCATAAATCGGCTTGTAACAATTTCTGCTCCCCCTGCGAGTTTTCGCTCTATTGTTCCTATGCCAAACGCCTTTTCTGAGGGTGAATAAGCGACTCTGCGTACGGTTGCACCGATTTGAAGTGTCTGGATTTGTGTCGTCCTCTCCCGATCAACCAGTGCAATCTTGAGCTCATGTCGCGTAGCCACTGCAATAGATCCAGGATAGGCCTCCGAGTTAAAATGACAGACGCGAGAAGCTCCCTCTGAATTTACTGCAGAGTATATAATGCGGCCTTCAGAGCCATAAATCAGACTCGGGTTTTCACATGTTGCAAAAACATTGTAAAGCCCATCACCCCTTGGCAGTTTCTTGAAAGTTGGTTGCTCAGATCCAAGAATTAGTTTGTTCATTTGGCTCAAGGAGTAGTCATCCGTCTTAAATGAGTAAGTGATAACACTGCCATCAGCCATTGATATAAAAAGAGTAGGAGGGCTATCCGCAAGCACGTCCGCAAGGAGAACGGACCGTGGAAAAGCTTCTCCAGCCGGCCCAAGCGACGTAGTATGCACTTCAGTCAAGTCTTGAAGCCTTAGAACTGATACCTTGGCGAGTTGAGGAAATCCAACAACACAGACTTCAGTTGGTGATGCAGGAATTGTAACACCAGAGATTTGGCTATCGGCACTAAATTTCCTCTCTGCTATTACCTGGGCTTCATTCCGGATATCCAAGACGGTCATAATCTCGCCTCCGATAACAAGCACCATTAAATCATCGTTGGTAGAGGCAGTAGTAATGACTAATCCATTCGGTGGCGCCCACTCATGCACAACCATTCCACCTTCTAGATCCGCGATAAGCACCCGTTTCTCAGTGACCTGCAACACTCGGGCCCCAGGCAAGTTGGATGCGAGAAGAGTGTTCTCCGAAAGACTCAGTCCAAGGAAGTGATCCAACTCTTCCACCTCACCATCGGGGCTAAAATGGAATACACGTGTTTCATCAATGAATGTAACAAGGAGTGTATCCAGTGTATCACCTTCAGCGTGGACCTGCAATCCCCATAGATCTGTAATATGTTCCATGTCACCCAAAACGCCCAACTCCTCCATTCCGACACCACTGCGCACACTGCGCAGAGTCCCGTCATCGAAAGCGCCAGAGCCTGTGACAATTCGGGCTTGTCCTGATGAGAACTCATGTGTTTGGCTTTCACTTGTGCGATTTCCAAGGTCCATTATGGTGAAATCCAAGATAGGAGCAATATTGGACAGGGTCTGGATTATCTCAAACGAGCCATTACCGATTCGAAGTACTTGCGAATCCCCTTGATGAGACCCCACAAAAACGATTCCACCCCCAAGATATATCAAAGCAGAAGCTCGTGATGTGTTTCCCAAATGATCTAGTTTCCAACCCTGAACCTGGTTATCCGAGTCCAGGACAAGCATTAAGAAAAACAGCCTTCCATAATCATCGGCTAACAGCCATCGCTGGCTATCCACTCCTTCCCAAGCCACAAATATAGTTGCCTCATCTAGAGACCGAGAGATTATCTCATTGTTATCGTCATCAACGTATTTAATGGACGTTTCGCCAAGGATAAGAAGACCACCTAATGACGTCAGTTTGGGAGTACGATAGTAGAGGATATACTATATCGTGTAGAAGAGAGAAACCAACCTAGTGGAGCTGGAACGGGTATGAGGTGGGAAGCTCCGAGATCTAGCTCTTGCGCAAAGTCGGCTATATGCGTTAATGTAGCGTCTGCAGTCGTACTCGCAGTAGCAGAGGTGTAGTTCAACTCTCTGACCATCAACCTAACTTTCTTTTGGTTGTCTTCGTAAAGTAATGCCAGGCGTGGCAACCCAGACTGGACATGTAGGAACGCAGAGGAGCGTACAAAGAGCTCATCAATCCTCGCCGTTGTCAGCTCTCCGAGCTCGCCCACTTTCGGCGCATCAGGCCCAGTAGGAACAGCTGCAGCCCTTCCCCTTTTCCTTCCAGGCAATTGTACAATTGGCACCACAGCAACCAAGCCTTCATAGACCTCCAGCGTCATGAACCGACCACTCGGGTCTATCAAACATCTATTTCCTGTTTGCGATTCTCGCGACGACGGGTCAGAAATATCGACATAGTTTCTTTCCGTTCGTATCCGACCCTGCGTACTGTCCCACGATAAAGTGCAGTAGGTATATCTATCTGTGCCAACGAAAAGGTGATCGGTGGGTGAATGGGCAGGTGCAGGTAGCCGGGCCAGCATCGATACTTTGGCATAGAGAGTACACGATGCAGCGAGATTCAATCCATCAGGGGTAAGTGTATAGACTTCCAGTCGATTGGCTTTCCTATGACAAACCGGGCGTATTAGTAACGTGTACTACAACAAGAGACCGACCGGTGGATTGTGGTCACCAACGCGACAACCAGAGATTCCTCCTCCGGGCTCAAAAACTGCAGCTTAAGCGCATGGCGCACGCTGCTCGCCTTATGAATTGGTACGACATAAGCCATATCGATGGTCTTAGGTGATATGAGCTCGCAATCGACGATCTGGAAGGAGCTTTTTGCAGTGGAGAACACTGCGGGGAGATGATAGCACGATCACCTTCGGACCCAACAACGTAATTCAGGTCGACTCCAGGTTAGAGTATTTTATGTTTAATATTGAAAAAGAATATGCATCTCTAACTGTGCAATTCTGGGCTAGAACGAGTTGATAATGAAGGGAGCCGGAGGGAGAGGAACTAGCTGGTACGTAGAACCGACCAGTTCGGGACTTGAGGTAAAAGTCTCAATGACGACGTTGCGGTGCCTTCCAAGGCATTAACTCCGGGTTATAGCCGAACACCATCAACAGTCTTGCAGTTGATCAACTTGAACATCTCTATAATTTGTCTAATGTATACATAAAGGTTTTTATACTTATGTGCTTTTTAAACATTTACTGTTTCCTAATTAGGAGATTTGTACCACATGTTTCCAAATATCCAGAAAAGAAATAAACGTATTTATTAGCAAGTTCCGGACATCACACGTGATCCAACGTAGTGCTGGGTCGTACATAATTCTTGAAAACGTTTTAGAACCGTCAAATCTTTCATCCCTCCCTTGGCGCGCTGTGTTTCGCCATGATCAAAAAGCCATGTCGTCCACTGTATGAAGGCCAGAAGCAGTAACTAGGCATACATGAATCACGCCGAAAAATAACAAGTAAAAAAAATGAATAACAGGCGGAGTATATATGCAAAGATCATCTAGGCATGAGAAAGGGAAACGAGTCATGTTTAATTAAAAGAAAAGGTCGTGGAAGAATCATGACCAGACATCCTCCTGGTAGCTTCCACTGCTACGCATATGCTTGACCATCTCCTCACCCTTCTCGGCGGGAAGGCCACGCTGTTGGGCAATAATCTGACCAAGCACCAGATTGACCTCACGTGCCATGTTGGCGGCATCTCCACAAACGTAAAATGTAGCTTTCTGCTTCAGCAGGTCGCTGACCAGCTCAGCTTGTTCACGCAACCGATGTTGGACATAAACCTTTTGAGAAGTCTCGCGGGAAAATGCAGTGATGATCTTCAGTGAGTCACCAAGTTGCTCCTCATAAGCCTATATTAAAACCTGTTAGAACCAATGGTCCATGGAGAATCCAAGGGGCCAGGGGAGAAACATGGAGAAACCATACCTTGAATTCGTCCTGATACAAGAAATCCTCATTGCGATTGCGGCACCCAAAGAAAAGAACGGTTGTACCGACTTTCTCACCTTTAGCTGCGAGGGCGGCACGCTCTTGGATAAAGCCACGGAAAGGTGCAACACCGGTACCAGGTCCAATCATGATAATGGGCCTTGAGGGATCAGATGGAAGTTTGAAATTCGAGTGACGGACGTGAACAGGAACGTGAATGCCATCGTACTTATTGCGTGGACCAGTGATGGCATACGTCAAGCCGTGAGGGTCAGGAGAAGGTTCACCATTCTGTTTCTGCTTAAGCGCAAAGAGATAATTCGTGGTCACACCCTTGACAAGGTGGGAAGCACCAGGCAAACGGACGGATTCCACAACAGCAGTGATACTGATCTTGTCCTTCTGGACGAGGGAAGATGACGAGATGGAGTAATAACGAGGCTGGAGCTTGTTGAGGCCTTCAACAAGCAACGAGAAGGGGACGGCAGAGAAAGGCTTAGGAGTGATGCTTTGAAGGGCCTGGGCGATATTGAAACATTGGTTGGTGATCTTTTCGTGGAAATAGTCCTTATCATTGCCCAAACGCTGAATTTCTGTCTTGGTCGCCTCATCCGGAGCAAAAGCAGCCAAGCTGGAGACAAACTGCCGGGAGACAGGAGCACAGACTTCCATATAGTAACGAACAGCGGCATCATAGGTAGTAGGGGTTGGGATCGGAACCTTAGCCGTCACATCAATACCCTTGATATCAATAACCACGTGGCGCTTCTCCTCAAGTCCGAAAACCTGGAGGAACCGATCCACCTCGGCACCGGCGTTTGTTGGCCAAACAGCAATGTGATCACCGGTTTGGTAGGTGAGGTTGCTTCCAGCAATGCTAATTTCCATGTGCAGACAGTTACGATCCTTTACGGTGAACAGCTCACGAGACTCGACAATAGGCGCAATGAATGGGTTATGGGCTGAGAACGGGCCTTTGGGCTGACCTTCGAGATGGCCCTTGGTCGGCTCGCCGAGATAAACCGTTTCGTCTTCAGCACTCTTGAGCTCATCTTCTGTAACATTGAACACTGGCTCATAAACAGCCTCACGTTCCTGGAGTCCCATCGTGTCGGAAAGCGCGGCCCACATAGGCTCCTTCCAAGCCAAGAAGTCTTCTTCCATTGTACCAGCGCCGTCATCACCTTCACCAGCAGAACCAATACGATGAGCACCAAGCTTTTGCAAAGCGATATCAACATTGCGAACCATGGCGTTGTAGTGTTCATAGGTATTGTTACCCAAACCGAAAGTGACATACTTGAGAGCGGACAGGGGCTTCTCTTCAACGGACGCGCCACTTTCAAAAGCAACATCTTCACCGGTGATGAACTGGTAAAACTCAACAGCATTATCTGTAGGCTCGCCCTCACCATAGGTCGCCAGAACGAAGAAAGCGATCTTGTCTTCAGGGAATTTGTCCAAGTTTTCGTAGTCGTAGTCTTCAAAATCAGCAACCATAGTTTTGAGCCCGAACCTCTGAGATCCTTCTTTAGCTAATCTCGAGGCGTAATCTTCAGCAGTTCCAGTCTGGGAGCCGTAGAAAATGACACAGTTCTTGCCAGTTTCCTCCATTTTCTCCAAAATATCTCTAGTCTTTCCTGCCTTGGCGGCTCCATTCATCGCAGGACCGGAAGAGGCATAAGGATCTTTGGCGACAGCCCAGTAAGTGCCCTTGGTGAAGTAGGCAATGCTACCCACCAAAAGCGCCACCAGGACAACCAGATCGAGGGTGTCGAGTTGCGCCATATTGGCTTCGCGATGGGTGAGGGTAAGATTCCGAACAGGTGTCCGAATAAGGCGGGAAGGGGAACGAAGAAAGGCAAAGGCGAATAAGAATCACCCCCTGATCTTCACCGATGGCGGTGTCAACCACCACAAATCAATTCTGAAGCTGGAAGACGCCGGCACTACCAGCCGTGTTCCAACAGAAACAAAAAAAAAATTAATAAAACAGACTGCAGAATGAAGAAAGAGGTAGAAGAATAGAACACAGAACACAAGGCAGAGAAGAAGGTCGGGGAAGAGAGCTGTGGTCTGATCGAAGGAACTAAAGATGCCGAATCCACCTCTAAGCGGACCACATAATTTCGGGGCCGGACTCCAAGAATGGTATAATGATGAGTGGAGAGGGTGGAAAAGGCTGGAAGGTAAGAAAGTCAAAAGTGGAAGGCGGAGTGAGTATAGATCTGAGGCAATCGTGGCCTTTTGCTCAAGTCCTGCCTACTCTTCTTTTTTTTTTTTGGGCCCTTCCTTCGGACGGCCCCGGCGCTGATCTCGGAATTGAATGGTAGCGAATCCCAACAAGACAAGACCGTGTCTTATGATTGCGGTGTGAAGGCGAGCGCCGAGGTCAATTGAGTACGAGATGGAATGCGCCGACAAATTAATTCGTCAGAGAGGAAGTGAAGGTATTCGTACTATAAGAATCAATTGATCCGTATTGATCAGAGTGAAATAATCCCAGCTGTAGTTAACCCACGACAGGATCCTAATCTCCAAGTAAGATCTTGAAGGAAACCAACTACGACTATCAAAGTGGCAGAGCCCAGGTTTATATATACACCATTGTGATTGTGGGGGAGGGAGGCAAGAAAGCCCGACAGTTAGGCCGAGCGTAAGTTTGGATCGGAAGGAAACTTCGGTGGTCACTAAACTTGACGTGAAACCATTCATTCATAGGGATGAGCGGAGTCTGGGGGCAACTTTTGGATATCTTTTGGTTTCCATATGGGGAATTTCCCGACTAAGGCTGCCGAGCAACCTTTTGCTAGTAGCCGAGTTCCGCCTTTCCTACACCGGTCGGTAGTAGTAGTAGAGAAGCCATTCAAGGAAATGTACTGCGGCAATCATGGGGGCATAATTCCCGTAATATCTATATTCCCTAATCTTACCTATTCTTATGGTAGATAATTCTACAGGCATAACACTCCGTACATTGTAGAGCTAATGAATTCAGACTAATCAAATACATTACTGATGTTATTTATCAATTGGCACGTGATACGTTGGAAGAACTCGAGAAAATATGTTAAGCTTGATGCTGATCATCTATGAAGCAGCAATACTCTCTAACCCCAATCACTAGGTCCTTACTCCGAACCTCACTGTACGCTAACAACCTGAAAATCATTCCTCCAGTTGACTTCGGTGGACAATCCCAAGTTCCGCGTAGAGGCCGGTATGCATCCATATTCATACTCATGACCAATCGGATTCCCGGAAAGGTACGGAAGGGATTCCGCGCTGTGCGGTTCAAGTGCCATTATAGTGCAAGATGATCATTTTCGTTATACCTATGGTATCCTCATCATCTGATCGCTTAAACTCAATGAGCTATCCAGCTTGTCGTCTGTTATAGTCAACGGTTATGGCCTGCAGCTGTGAAATGGTGCTATCTTCTGACTCGAATGGCTTCGGCCTAGTTCTACTGGATCATGTCTTAGATTATTAGTAGGCTGCGTGCAACTTGCCCTTTCCCACTACTACTAAGTCTTCATTGTTGCCAATGATCAATAGAAGGTTGGCAAAACTGGGTGATCGACGCACATTTGGAATTTATATCATGGATGTTCTCAGGTGTTACCTGCTCCCTCTCTTCGCATCTTCGAATGTCATGTTCTCATCGTAGTAAAATCTACCCTTATTTATAGGCTATAAAGCCCTATTCGGATAATAATAATGATTGTTAGTTGGAGATAGCATTAAAGATCAATCCTGCTGTCATCGCTCGACAATATGGCTGCCTCGAATAGGTTGGCGACTTGGTAGCATTTCAGTTTACACCTGGAGAGCGGCCACTAGTTCGTGTTTCTCAGTACTAAGTAGTCCCTATAATCTTGGGAAGGAAGAGCATGAGAACTTGAAGTATTAAAGTACGGAGTACGGAGTACTCCATCCGATATTTCTTGAACCCCACAAGCGTGGAACGGTTTGGTTTATATTGATGATACTCCGCCAACCCTGGTATTTTCTTAAATTCTCTGCGGGGAAAACCAGGACTGTTTTGGGATGCATAAATAGGTTAGTATGAACCTTAAGGTAACTTGAAGACCATAACTGTACGCAAAAGATACACATATATATCTGTATATACTTGTATGTATATATATTATTACGAGAATATACCTTGGTACCTAATTGACCCGCCCGTATCCGAAGGAAATGGCGGCATACAAAACAATTTTATGTGCAAAGAAGGCTGAAGATAGGTTAATATCTGTTTAAAACCTATCAAATTTGTTTGTCATAATTTACATATATATATATATATATATATATTAAAAACAAATAACATTAACTTATTCTACAATTGCAGTGGACAAATACCATGAGTCCTTATTCTTTTTCTTCCTCCCTCTCGTGGTGCCCATAGAAGACCCGTGCTTTCGGTCGCGAACAAACAACTGCCCATTAGGACAAAGCTCATCGGTCAGAGATCACCATCCTTGGACACCACAATCTCGCTTTATTCTCCGCCATCCTCGGGCTGCTGAGCAACAATGTACTGCTCTAAACTGCCCTTGGATTCTTTTGCTCCTATAAATGTGAGCCTCAGTAAGCAATGAATCCAGGTTGATTAAAAACGACGCGGTACAACAGTATGTGTCCCTAATAACTCGCCAACTGTTTGGATACCAACCAGCTTTTCTTCCGGGAATTCCTGCATCAGGGTTTATCCTGTGACAAAATGACAGTTTGACGATCGATAAACTAATACAAATTCTATGCATGTCTAGTGGCTTCACATCCCTCGATCAAAGCTGGCCCCGTCCAGCCAACAACAATGCCCCTCATCCCTGACGAGTCAGGTCTTGTGTCGCACCATACCTTCGCATCCCCACCAGAACGGTTAGTGACTAGAAGTACTCCATCTTCCACCGTTCATAGTCGAGAAACGTCCGCCGTTAGAGGAAGACCAGCCGACCCCTCCACGCTCGCCCCTTCCACCACCCTTCAACCTCAAAATACTCGCCGCGGCCATTCTCACTCCAAAAGCCCCGAGGCTACTTCCGGACGCCCCGGTGCTGCCTATGATGCTACTTTGGAGCGGCGCCCTTCTAACTCATACGGACACCATCGCCAGACTTCGATTGTTCATGGGATCCAGCACTCTCGTAACCCTAGCTTTGCCGCCTCCTCCGCCTCCAATAGCCCTCTGAGCCCGGAGATGATCGCCTCCATCGGCCGTGGCGTTAGCGTTGAGCAGGATAGTTCCCCGCTAGGTCGATTGGAGCAGCTTGATATGCATACATTTCATCAGAACCAAGGAACCAATGGGACGGTTCATACTCTGCAGGGCATGTTGAGCACCATCGAAGATCGAGATACCGATGAAGCCGCCGAGGGCGGGGCGATGAACCCAGCACATAGAAGGATGAACTCGAGTGGGAAACCACGCTCTCATAGTCGGTCGCATTCAAAAAATCATCTTACGGAATCAAAAACTGTTGGAGAATATGCCTTGCACCATCTTTTCAACTCTGTAAGCGCACTTTGTCCCAGCTTAAGTATACTCGGAATAGTAGCTGACTGTGGGATAAGTTTGTTGGCCAGGCAGACAATAAGATAAACCAAGCGATTATGAAACTGGGGGAGTCTGATGTGCCTGTGGAAATGGTTTGCGGACCAGGGGCAGATCCTAGTTTTGATCAGTTGATCTCCGCCCTAGGTCATATCGCACGGCAAAAACCAAAGCCATTGATTGACACGATCATGTTCTGGCGTAAAGCCAAAGGTGATGCTGCGATCATTGCTAAACAAGTGCCTAATCAAGTATGGTTGAGACTCCCCTACGAATATTCGTCCATCCGCTAATCATCTAATCCTGCCAGTCGAAGGAGAGCGGCTTACTTATACGGCGGAATACAGAACCACCCCAAGTGGCTGCTGAGTCGGCTACTCAGCCAGATCATCCTCCTCCTAACCCAATCTTTTCTAGGAATGACGATGCCATTTTGGCTGAGCGTCGTGCAACTGTGTCGGTATATCTTGTTTGCCGAGTGCTGATTGAAATTTTTAATCAGAGCAACCTTGCTTCCATCACAGTCGACATGGCCGAGCGCTTGGAAGAAATTGTGTTTGGCCAACTCAAAACGGTTGATCCAGACCAGGTTGCAGCCTCCCCACTGCGCATAGCTAATTGGAGAATATACTCTCAATTGCTTGGAATTATGAGCGAAACAAACTTCACGAGTGTCACAGCCCGCTTTATAACAGAATTGGAACGGTATCAGAAGGAAGAAACACTTCGGGGACCTTCAAAGGACGGCGATGCCAGAGCCGAGCTTTTGATACTGGGGATGAGACATCTCCGGATTAGAACCTATCCAGACGCATGGCCTAAGTCGTGTGACTTCATGCGGTCATTGGCACGGTTGTTTGTTAATGCGCATGGGCAGCAAGTCAAGCAAGCTTATTGCTATATTTTCGAGAAGCTGCTTCTCCCGGTGGCAGCAAATCCTAACTGTGACCTATCCCTACCTAGGTGGAAGGACTTCTTGGATTTAGTCCAATCGCGTCTGTCACAAATGCTGACCAAACCTCGTCACTGGGCTGCTGCTTTCCCTCTCCACGTTTTACTGCTGTGTGTTTCCTCGAAAGAGAACTTTTCTTCCCAATGGCTATCTGTCATCTTAGGGCTACCAGCAAGGCTTAAGGACCGTCCTACCAGGGGCCCAGCTCTCCATGCCATGTGTCGCTTGCTCTGGACGTACTTTTTCCGCTACTCAGAGTCTCCAACAGCCACTCTCCGAAAGATTGAAGAAGTAGCTAGAATTGCACTACCCGCTGGCAAAAGAACATACCTGAGTACCGAACCAGCAGTTACGGAGCCGTTGATTCAACTAGTGCGTATGATTGGATTCAAGCACCCGGAGGTTTGTTTCCGTAACACCATATTCCCTATGATAAATTCGGATCTTTTCCTATCCGGCAAAGAATTGAAGATCGAGCAGATGGAGCCCGAAAAAATGGTTATCGGCATTAGATCGTTCCTTGCAATAGTTACCGACCTTGAGAATTGTGACCAGTTGTGCCCTCCATTCCCAACTGGGTCGATACCGAACCCTTTCACTGATATTTCAGCATCGACTAATCTTCTACGGCCCCAATTCCTTGCGGACCCGCGATTACCGATTGCCCTAGAGAGCCGAGATGACACACAGCCTCGTCCTGTCAACACTTCCAGGCTGAGTGACAACATTAGGACTTACTATATCCGCTTTTGTGAGATATTAGGTAAAATTACCCTTCTATGTGACAACACATTCGGTGGCCAGGCGGCTTTGGATGAGAAGTTTGGCGGCGCGACTCCAAAGACCCCCATATCAGAGGCGTTCAGCTTTGGGAGGCGTGATGACCACATAAACACCTTGGATCAAAGACAGGGATTCTACGATTTGCTCCATGTTGCCGTCCAAGCACTCCCTCGGTGCTTGTCAGATCATATACCGTTTAATTCATTGATCAATTTGCTCTGTACTGGTACCGCCCACGTTCAATCAAATATAGCCTTTTCATCCGCGGAGTCTTTGAAGGCGATTGCCAGACAATGCCACGCGCAGCAGGTGACTATAGGTTTTGCTCGATTCATCTTTAACTTCGATGCAAGATATTCAACAATGTCAGATGAAGGCATGCTTGGTCCCGGCCATATAGAATCTACATTGAGGCTTTACGTTGAGTTGTTGGAGATTTGGATAGAGGAGATCAAGCACAAGAGCAAGGGAGCTGTTGCGGCTGATTCGGGTGATAAGTCTGGCTCTGGTAGTCGCGCCTTACACCTTGACCTTTCTACCGTCCTGGCTCACGTGGAAGAGATTGAATCTCATGGCCTATTCTTTCTGTGCTCGCAGTCTAGAAGGGTACGAGCTTTCGCGATAACAGTGTTGCGGCTTATCACGGAATTTGATAGAGCGCTTGGCAAGGAGAACACACGAATCATCAAGATTCTCGAGGCTGACTCTCACCAGATCTTGAATGTAAGTGATGAGCAGCTTACCGTTGCCGAGAGAAGCCGAATTCAGAAAGGAAAGCGGAGGAGTGCATCACAAAACACACTTATTGAACTGTGTAGCAGTGAAGTGTCGTACGATTCGACGTTGTGGTCAAAAGTATTTCCAAATATTATTCGGATCAGCTTTGAGACTTGCCCGTTTGCTGTGACCCTTGGGCGGGAGATTGTCTGCGCGAGACTTGTTCAGATGCACAAAACGATAACGGGCCTTGCTGAAAACTCCCAACATCCTCCTTATGGCCCTTTGGATGCCACCCAGGCCCGCCCTCAGGGGAGAGCTCATATGACCGCTGAGATCTTGATTGAACAATGGAAGCTTTACCTAGTCATGGCCTGCACGACTGTCAACAGTGTAGGTGCGCAGTCTCAGAGTCAGCTAGCTAATGCTCAGCATGCGCGGAAATCCTCTAAAGGTTCCCAGCAATCAAATGACAAAATTAGTTCCGCCAGGAGCCTTTTTGCATTTGTAATTCCGTTGCTGTCAGCCGAAAGGGCTTCCATCCGCAATGCAATTGTGCTCGCTTTGGGTTCCATAAATAAGAATCTTTATCGTACATTGCTCGAGTCGCTCCAGTACGCCGTCACGACCTGCAACGAGGAAGCCAAGATTCGCATTGGCGGACACTACCGATCGCCGAGCAGTCCGAGACGCAATCGAAGAACAGACAGGCTACGGACGGAAGTTACACATGTTTACAAGCTTACATCGCACTTTCTGCAGGAGCCAGAAGTGTATAATGACGACTGGATCGTCAACAATCTCGTTACATACGCGAAAGACCTGCGAATATTTTTGAGTGATGCCGAAGTTCAGAATGACTGGGAATTCCAGCGGCTACGGTTTCACTACTGTGGTCTAATGGAGGAGCTTTTTGAGGGAATTCATCGTACAAAGGATTCTTCACGTTGGATGCCGTTTGAATCCAGAAAGTCCGCGTTTTCGCTTATGGAAGATTGGTGTGGATACTCTCCAAACCAGGCCCAGATCTCTCAAAGAGAGGAAAATATGCGAAAACTTGCCATCGCAAATCAGCGTGAAACCGGCGACCTACGTAACACTGCAGCGGCTATGGAGATAGAAAAGAAGAATTTACGTGCAGCGGCACTTAGCGCAATGGCGTCTTTGTGTGTAAGTAATTGATTCACTTCTATGACTGAAGTTCGTCAGCTAATTCTTGAAGGCGGGGCCAATCAGCATTACTACAGAAAGTGGCTCAGTGCTTCAATTCGATGTGGGACGAATGCTATCGTGGATTGATATCATCTTTAGCACCATCAGCGATAAATGGCATGCGATTGGTAGACGAGCACTTAAGAATCTGATCGTTCACAATAAAGAGCATGCTTATCTGCTAGAACGGTCGATAGAGATGTGCTATGTCACTGAAAGGCCCAAGGCTCTAGAGAGTTATTTTGAAGTGGTTTCTGAGGTACTCGTCGAACACACGGACTACCCGCTTGGCTTCTGGAGGATATTAGGTGCAGTCCTCGTCACACTCGGTAATCAGAAACGGGAAATCAGAATGAAGTCCGCCAAACTTCTTCGTATCCTCGAGGAGCGCCAACAGAAAAGTTCTAGACTGCAAGACTTCGATATCAGCATCTCTGATAAAACTACCGCCGTATACAAACTAGCTCAGTTTGAAACGTCTAAGCGTTTAGCAACACAGCATTCTGACCTTGCTTTTACTCTCTTTTCAGAATTCTCCTTGCATTTCAGGAACCTGCGGCCTGATAGCCAACGAAACATGGTTGCTGCTATTTTGCCATGGGTTCAGACAATAGAGCTTCAGGTCGACCCAAACGGTGGGCCCACGGCCAGGTCGTATATGCTTTTAGCCAACCTTTTCGAGATTACCATTCGGTGCAGCACGATACTTCCAAATGAAGTTCAAGCTCTTTGGCAAGCACTAACAACAGGTCCGCACGGCGGGAACGTGCAGCTGGTTCTCGACTTTGTTATCAGTCTTTGCTTGGAGCGTAAAGAACAGAACTTTGTGGAGTATGCTAAACAAGTTGTTGTGTTCCTTGCAGGAACCCCTGCTGGTTCAAAGGTTATCGAGTTTTTCTTGCTGCAAGTTGTTCCCAAGAACATGGTACAGGAGAGGAAAGACATTACCCCTCCTCCACCGGATATCAAGGGTTTGCCTTATGTTGCAGATCTGGCAACTGTGCTCCCGGTGGGGAATAAACAAGCAGGACTTTCCCTTGGCCAAGTCGCTCTTATCTTTCTTGTGGATTTGATGGTTGCTCCAGTTACTCTACCCCTGGAAGATGTAGTCAAGTTACTTCACGTTGTCCTGATTCTCTGGGATCACTATACACTTACCGTACAAGAGCAGGCTAGAGAAATGTTGGTTCACCTGATCCATGAACTAATTGCTGCCAAGCTTGAAGACGACGCCTCGGCTGGAACTAGACAGTCTATTGAAGACTTTGTAGAGTCTATCCGCAAGAGTGACCCAAAGGTGGTCTGGGAATACGAAGACATCATTGACAAGGATGAAGAGGATAACGACAGCCGGGTTCCTTCGTCTATGGGAGATGTGACTCGGCAGGTTGTTGATTTCTTCAGCTTGGCGTATGAAGGTATAAATGACCTTTGGGCGAAAGAGGCTCTAAATTGGGCAACATCATGCCCGGTACGACATCTTGCCTGTCGATCATTCCAAGTCTTTCGATGCATATCCATGTCGTTGGACTCTAGGATGCTTGCAGATATGCTCGCCCGGCTATCTAATACTATTGCGGATGAAGAAGCGGACTACCGGACGTTTTCGATGGAGATTCTGACGACGCTCAAGATTATAATTAGCTCCTTAGCCCCAACGGATCTTCTGCGCTATCCGCAACTGTTTTGGACTACGTGTGCGTGTCTAAACACCATTCATGAGACAGAGTTCATCGAGAGTATTGGTATGTTGGAAAAATTCATGGAGCGCGTTGATCTGAGCGACCCAATGGTTGTCACAGAGCTTATTAAAGGCCAGCCCCCTAAATGGGAGGGCGGATTTGATGGTCTGCAGAATTTGGTCTACAAAGGCTTGAAATCATGCGAATCACTGAACTTGACTCTGGATGTTCTCCACCGCTTGAGTGGCTTTCCAAACAACGAACTCATGGGTGATGGCAACCGTCTTCTCTTCACAATTTTAGCCAACATGGCCCACTTTCTACACCAATTTGACCCCACTGTCGATGACCCGAAGACACTTGCTCGTGCTACATTGCTGGCCCGCGTTGCCGAGAGCGAGAGGTGCCCGCGTCTTGCAGCTTCACTCCTCGGTTTTGCTAACGGACAGTATAAGGCTGAGAATGATTTCTTGACCCACATTATCACCGAAATTCGCTCATACTATTTCCCACGGCAAGATGTCCAGAGCCTTATCTTTCTCATGGGCTTGCTGACCAACACGACCGACTGGTTTCGGGTCAAAACCATGAAGATACTCTGTGTTCTCATTCCCGAAATTGATATGCGACGAGGAGAGGTGACATGTCATGGCCCGGACTTGATCTCACCCCTTCTGCGTCTTTTGCAAACCGATCTTTGTCCTCAGGCTTTGCAAGTGATGGATCATATCATGACTGTCTCAGGCAACCCTATGGAGCGCCATCATCTTCGAATGAGTATGGCATCATCATCTTCATCTCGGGCTGTCCGCAAAGAATACGAGCGTATCCAAAGCCTGTATGGTATACCAGAACCCACCGGATGGTCCATCCCGATGCCTGCTACCCAATCAAGTATCACCCGGCATAATGTCCACGCTGTCTTCTACACCTGTGCTGAGGTCGATCGTATTGAAGTTCAGGAGACCACTCCCTCCGAAGTGGAGTTTCATGCAGATGAATACAACGATTCCTTCTTCCCTATGCGGGCTGATACGATGAAGTCCATTGACACGCAAGCGGATGGAAATATTGGAGATATTGTACAGAAGCTAGACAGCCTGGACGACTTTTTTGAGGAGACCGAGACAAGTAACCCAGCAATTGACTCTATGCCAGAGTCGGCCTTGCGCAGTTTTACAGGGACTTACGTTGACACTAGTGCCAGTCTCTATGACCAACAAACAGCCCCAATTTTACGAAAATCTCTCGCCCGAACAGCTTCCTCGTCGTCTTTCCATAACGGACTCGCTGAATCCCGACCAAATTTCCGGTTCGACAGCCCTGGAGTACATTCACCGGGGGCACTGACACCCCAGGCGTCTAGTCAAACGTTACGCCCAGTGTCGCACGCTCGTTCTGTCACATCTCCTGTCAACCAATTATTCTCTCCAACCTCATCCGGTGCCCAATTTGCCACCCCGCCTATTGGCTTCAATGAATCTGCATTCCTCTCCGATGATGAAGTGGAGGAAGGAATGTATGATCTCGATGAGCGTATTATAGCGAACAGATTGGCACCTCATCAACTCAGTCAAACCCGTAGCGCAACTGATGGGTCCTCATCACTCGAGTCCATGATCCGCAGTGGCATGAGACGGCTTACTGGCGGCGCCGCGAATAACCGAGATAAGGAGCGACAACGCGATCTTGTCCGAGCTCAACACCGAGCTATGGCCCAAACTGCAAGTTCACCTCGTGTGCCAAAGGTTCCACCAGAGTATCTCACAGGCCCAGCCAGCAACCCGACATCGCCTGGCCAATAAGCTTCCTGTTTGTCTTTGAATTTCCGATTATACCTTTTGCTCTGTTAGCCCTGCAATTTTCTCTCAACCTGATAATCCGTGCAATGTGGGGGCTTTTTTGCGCAAGTACTTCGGGGATTACATATATTACATACCCGCTTGTTATTGACCTTTCTCTCTGGAATGTTGAATACAGGCGGGTAGTTATTGTCGTAGAAGCGAAGTTAGATTTGTGTATATTATCTCAAACCCTAAGGGAATACAACCATAATCTCATATTTTATCAATTGCCCGCAAATACAATTCTACCTCAGCCACATATATCATTGCATAAAAAATAAGGAGAAACAAATTGCAGGGTTCTAAAAACAGTGCCGCGCTAAAGGAAAATCAACCAAGAATGACGATTTCAACCTGATCATAATTTGCTACGATTGAGAAGCCGACTGCTCTTGTAGCCATTTGTACACCACCGAAAAGTCCTTACCTCGATGCTCATCTTCCACCGCTTTATAAACTCCCCGGGCCTTCTCGGCTAGGGCCAGAGGGGTACCAGACTCCTTCGCAGCGGAAATAGCCAGTCGAAGGTCTTTATTCATCAAACTAATGCCAAACCCGCCGGCATATTCGCGTGATGCTGGTGAAGTCTCGACCACGCCAGGAACCGGGTTGTTGATTTCCATTGGCCAGCAGCGGCCAGTCGATGTATTGATCATATCGGCCAGGACCTTCGGATTAAGCCCGCAACGAATCCCCAAGTTCATAACTTCGGCGGTAGCAATGTTGTTGATAGCCAGGAGGTAATTGTTGGCTAGTTTGGCGGAAACGCCTGTTCCTGAATTACCCATGTGCCAGGCTTTCTTGCCCATTAGCATCAAGACGGACTGTACGCGGTCAATGAGCTCGCCGGTCTGCGATGAAGCGCCGAACATAAAGGAGAGCGTGCCGGCGCGGGCCCCCACCACTCCACCTGACATCGGTGCGTCGACGAATCGTCCTTGGCGCGTCGTGTGGATTGCATTGGCAATTTCTCTGGATGAAGCTGGGTCGATAGTGGAGGTATCGATGAATAAACGCTCCTTTTCTACAGCTGGGAGTTCACCTTGGCGGAGCATAGAGTGGAAGACGTCCTTGACGTGTTCGGGTTCCGGAAGGCTGGTGACGATCACAGTCTGGAGAGTAAGTATTTAGTAGGTGACTATTTTCTTTTTCGTTTCTTTTTTTTTTTATATAAAACAAAAAAAAATCCGCTAGAAACAAATGAAATCATGCCAATCCTAACCCCTTTGGTAATGTAACCAGTTATGTCCATGTGCATATTTATAGCTTTGTCCATAATACCGGCCCCATTGGAGCGAGATTTGTGTGGATCCTAAGGCATGAATTGTTCCCCGGGGAGGGCGGGGGAGTATAATAAAGCGCAAGACAAAACTTACCGATTTTTCCGCCACTTCTCGTGCGTTTTGGGCGATAAGCACCTTGGAGGTGTCCTCCCCGGCTCCACTGTTCCGGACAGCTTCTTGGTTCTCTTCAACAAATCTTTTGGCGGTGTTTTCGTTTACGTCGCGGATAATTAGCGTGTCGGATGCGGGGATTTTAGCGCGTAAGTTCTTGGCCATGGCATAGCCTGTGGAGACATGGTGTTAGTTCCCGGTAGTGCATACGGTTAGAAAAGGCGAGGGGTGTGAAGTAAAACGGATATTCTATGAGTTCGGGTGTACGGAGGTAGGATGTAGCGCTCTCAATATACGCGTAATCAATTCCCGGTATCCGAGGGCCATGAAGGATAGGGATTTTAGTTGAATCAAACAAAAGCATTAACATACCCATTTGCCCCAGCCCGATAAACCCCCATGTATCATCACGTCGTAATGAACTCGAGAAAGCCCTCGTAGCTGTGAAAGCCGACGGTGATAAACGCAGGGAAGGAGGCACCTTCCGCAGCGGAAGGGACAGCGCACGCGACATGTTCATCTTGTATTGTACAGAGCACCAGGAGGCTGGTAAATTAAGGACGGGTATATTTGTCCTCTGTGTAGATGACAAGGGAAAGGAATGGGAAGGGGGGAAACAGCTATAGTTATATTTGGGTTCCAATGCAACCCATGTCCTTCCAAGGGTAATAGAGTTCAAACGCTGGCTTCCGTAGGCAGAATCATGAGGGTCAAATGGGCTCGACGGAATAAGGAAACGAGGTATTTTGTCCGTTGCTACCCGAGCTATCCACCCAACAGGGGAAGAATCGGGACCTCTCAGGCACAAGATGTGGTACCTCCAAGTGGTCCGACTTGCTCTTGATGCTCCATCTTTCTCCGCTCAGCTCATGAATCCCCATGCGGGGAAGTCCTCTTCGGGAATGGCTGCGGAGCTCCGAGAGCCGAACTTCTCACGTGAAAGACCGTCCTAACGGGCTTGGGTTTAGTCGACAAGGGTCCAATCTGTAAGGAGTGATCAAAATACTCCATCCTGAGAGGCTATTGTACTGCTGATACATCGACGGTGATGTATATTGACGCCAACGTACAGGATGGGCTGACTACTAGTACTTCCGTTCCCATGGGTGTCCTTCCTTAATCTTATATTTCATTCGTCCATTTCTTGAAGCTTTCGTTTGGTGTTTACTCTATTTTTACTCTATTTGCGTAGGTGTTGGCGATCGAACTTTTTTCGTGACTATACCGCGTCTTCAAACAAAACATGGCTGGAATTACTATTATTATTATTACTATTTCTTTATTTCTCTATTATTAGTTAAAGAAAGTCAAAATAATAATAATAATTTTACCCCGTGTATATAGCCTTCTGATCATAATCCATACTATAACGCTGAATTGACTTTTACTTTTAAACATAAGGTAGGTGTATTAGTCCAAGACTACCGGAGGGGGAAATACTCCTTTTGATGGTGACGCTTACTATTTATAGTGGTGTCTAGTATACTAACCTCCCGCCGATATCAAGACTCACTACCAATCTAGACACCTATCTTCAATCTTCAATATCCAGATACGACTGCTAGTGGGATCAAGGAGACTGTAAGTCACCTGCTCCTTTGATACATGCGGATTGCTCGAACGAGTAGCTGAAGAACATTTACAGTATACCAAACGATCAATTATGGGATCGATTTGATGTTTCCAGGATGATCACTGCAATCAAGATTTTGTAAACAAGCGTCTACTGAGGATCGGGTACCTAGTATATATTTAGTAGCAACGGTAGTCTAAGTTAGTAGTAGGTCGGAAGAGCATTGAAGGTGCTTCCAAGTAATAGTACTGCCAGGACGATAATAGGCTGTTCCGTCACGCTTTCTGGAATCGTTCAAACTGCGACCTACTTCGGTATTGACTGTAAGCTCCTTCCCCAAAAAGTACGACAGCGCCTACCCTGTCTGGAGGACACCGATACTCTTTCTTTATAGCGAGTGACGACATGGAGACAATGTCCCGCTCATTATTCGTTTCTCCCCCGTCTCCTCCTCTCATTCACTCTCAGCTTGTTGCTTCACCCGATTTCTCTTCCCCCCCAACCTCCGTTCTTTGCACTGTTCGAGTGTTCCTTTCTGATTTGTTTACCAAACACGCATAAGTACACACTAGAGCAGGCTCCAAAGAATCTGTGTGCTATCAGCCAAGTTCCTGTTGAAGGTTGCCAGTAACTCCAAGGCTACCATGGCTCCTCAGCACTCGGGTGATGTCTTGACTCCTCTGCTCGGCGCTTTGAATCTTCAAGTGCAGCGCCCAAAATACCCTTTTGTCTTTCTCCCTGATCAGATGCCCCAGGTACCGCAGATACCTCAAGTGCCATACATGTACCCAAACGTTCTTCCATATCCAACTCTTCCATATCTGGTGAACTGTAATGAGGAGCAGAAGACCGAAAGCCTTAACCTTCCTTTTCAGATGATGAAGACCCCAAACGGTTACATCCTTCAGGACTTGGAGAGTTTGACACAGCAGGATCCCCCAATTCCACGGGCGGTGCCTGCTATGTGGACCAATCTGTCCGATCTTACCCTTGCAAAATGCCTCGAGAATCGGGAGGGTATCACTAACGTTTACATCCGAGGTTTCCTGCCGGAGACGACCGATGAGATGCTGTACGCTTATGCATCCCGCTTCGGAAAAATTGATCGTTACAAGGCAATCGTGGACCTGGATACGGGTCTCTGCAAAGGGTATGTTACGTGCCCCGAGTTACCACCTCACTACTCACAAAATCTGTAGCTTTGGTTTTGTGCAGTATTTCAACTTCGAATCTTGCGAGAATTGCATTCGGGGTTTCTTCTATCTTGGCTATCAAGCCAGCTTTGCTCAGGTAATACATTACTTGTGACGCTTGATGGACGGGCGATCATAGCTAACATAGTTCAGAAATCTCGCAACTCACGTCTCAAGGACCTGGAAGATAAAACATCCACCAATATATACTGCACTAATATCCCGAATGACTGGACCGAGGCCGTGAGTTGACTCGACCTGCCATTGCTACTGAGCTAACGAAACTTTCTCCTCAGGATCTTCGTCGTCATTTTGAGCCCTACCGTGTCGTGTCCGAAAAGATTAGCCGCGATGAAAAGACGGGCGTGAGTAAGGAAGTTGGATTCGCTCGGTCAGTGTTTGAGTCTCTACTAGCATGTTTTTGAGCCCTAACAACTTTCTCAGATTCGAGACTCGCGAGATCGCAGAGAAAGTGTTGGCTGAGTTCCACAACGTAGTGGCAAAAGATGGCGTCAAGGTACTCCTTCGCTTTGCAGACACAAAGGCTCAGAAGCTGCTCAAACAGCAAAGCAATGAGCGCCGTGCTTATCGAGCCGGGGAATACAATTACTCAGTTGAGGTTGTCCAAGGCTCGACCCCATCACCTTCTTTGCATCGTCTGCAACAGACTGCGTCCCATCTCAGCCCTATCTCCCAAGTCAGCTATCCCTCGCCTGTGGGAATGGGCCCCGCCTGGACTCCTGCGACGTCCATTTCTCCTCCGTACGTATTGATAAGTGTATACATGACATGAACCCAGCTGATGACAAAGCAGGTATCCGGTAGTGAAGCAGCCCAGCAATATACACCTCAGCACCTGGTCCGCCGGGAACAGCCCAGTCACACTTGATCACACACCTGTCTATCGTGGACGAGTTCCTATCAGTCGTATGGGCTGGATGGATACCATCTCTGGTGGTTCATCTAGGACAGTTTCATCTAGGACAGCCTTGCCTAACTCTCCTTGTGCCGAATCCCGTTCTGGGCCGACCAGCCCTCGGAAGGGAGATATCAAGGCTGAATCTTTGTCGCCTATTCCGTCACGCCGAGAGATTATTGTAAAATCTCCGCGGTCCGTCCACTGACCTTCCAGACTTATCACCATATTCAACCCCGAAACTACATGCCAGCATATGCTATAGGTTACAATGTTTACAAAAGCACATTATTTTGTAACTTGTTTTCTGATGTTTGTCCTGTCAATTTTGTTGTTTTGTCACCGTCTTGTGGTTGTATTCTGAACCCCCCCCCTTCTCTTTTGCCCCCTTTCGATTGCTACCTGGTCTTGATTCGTTTTGACAACATCCCCGTTCTACAGTGGTCAGCAGAAGGGCTCTTAAGATTTGTATGTTTTACGCTTGGCCTATACACATGAAGACCGTTGAAGAGGAGACGGATGAGTACGGATGAGAATTGCTATTTGTGGTATCTGACTTAGGGACACATCCTTTTGTTCAACATGATAAAAGTTAGGTAAATGTCTAATGAAATTTGCACCTGTGGCTTTGCAAGCAGCAGACCAAAAAAATTTCAGCAGCCCACAGAGATATATAAAATCTATCTTTCTACCATATACATAGAGATATAGGGGGATTAGAAAAGCAGTTGGAGAGGGTAGGGGTAGAAAGGAGAGTCCAATACGCAATGTCACCCAATCTTCTCAGATCGCTCTCTATGCAAATATTAAATCAAACAAAGAACTTCTGCACGAACCGTTTGACGGTACTGGCAGCACCCTATGCCGGCGGTCAAAGGGTTAATTGCGTCCCAGCCGCTCCTCCAGGTCTTCAGTCAATTCATACGCTGGCCGATAGTGTTGAGTGGCTTCGCTACCTGCCGCAGCGTCGACACGAAGCTTGGGGTTCGGGTGAGTATCCGTCTGACCACCTAGACTGGTGTATCCCTGGTCGTAGAGCGGGCAGTACTCCAAACCCAGTTGACGGATGAAAGCCCAAATCTCTGCATAGTGCCAGTCAATGACGGGGTGCACGCGGACAAAATCGGGCCAGCCACCGTCTGTCCGATCGAAATGAGTCAGCTTAGCGCCATGAGGATCTGTCCGACGAGTGCCGACAAAGATTGCCTTCACGCTGGGGTGGAGGGACAAGTAGTGTGCAAAACTCGACTTGAGCGTCGTCTTCGGCGGTTCCGTCGTATATTTTATAATATCAAGATGGTAAGCTTTTGATGACCACTGGACGAACTCCTCGACGGTGGGGAAGGGATCCGGCGGTAGAGCATATATCGCCGGGATGGACTTGAGACCGCCCTCTTCGGGTGGCGGATGCGGGTGCAGGCTAGCGAGGAAGAGGACCAGGAGGACGAGGCAGTCTTTTCCGCCGTTGTAAGACAGAGCGAGCTCTGGGAGACTATAGCGGGAGAGTGCTGTTGCGGCGACGTCGAGGGAAATGCGGGTTTGGCGTTGGACGGCGGCGAGGAGGGAGTCTGGGGGGTGGGATTCAGCGAGGAAGGTGTGCACTTTGCGGTGGCATAGGGCGATTATCTCAGACAGCGAGGAGGATGAGGAGGTGGTGGTTGTTGTTGTTGTTGCTGCTGGTGTTGGCTGTTGTGTGGAGGTTGTGGAGGTGCATTGCACTTGTGGGGAGGAGAGATGAGGGGCCATGTCTTTTTTTAGGTTCGAAGTGTTTCCATTTAATTGGGACAGAACAGGGTCTGGTTGAATGGCTGTGTCGGTCATTCTCCTTGTATATGTTCTATTATTTGTAGAGCGAGAGGGACTGATGATATGTGGTTTTGTGATGGTGTGAGGTTGAGTAATGAGTAAAGGGTGGGGTTTCGGACAATGAACTGATGAGGCGAAAGTCGAACTCAGGAGAGACGACCTAACAGAACGAATGGTGCTAAACGATGCTAGTCGGTATTTAAAGAAGACAATATGTCATTGCTTTGTTTTCCTTCTTTCTTTTTTTTTTGTGTTCACTTGCTGGACCCAGAGTATATAACTGAGTCAGGGGTCAATTGCGCCGATGCCAGTCATGAGATCGTGCGATAAGAAATCGAGACCGAGGGCGATGACACTTTCTGGAGAATCTTCTGGTCGCCTTTAACTTGTTGGACCGAGCGAATCGGCTCTTTCGCCCCGCCCCCCGCATGCTGACCGCCTTCTTATCGCATGTGCATTTCCCTTTGGGAATCCTTTTGTTTTTGTTGGGTTTTTTTTTTATTTTAAAAAAAATCTCGCATTTTATATATTGTTATGCATGATGTCCTTCAACCAGATTGTGGGGCTAAAGATCTTATCGGGACTGAAGGTCTACAATGTAAAATTAATTAAAGAAGGGGCAAGGAGGTTGGCTACAGAATGATGGCATTGTTCCCGTTCGGGCTCCGGAGTTTCTTCGGCGGACTTTGTTCGGCAATTCGCGTAGACGTTTTTAACCTTGCCAACCCATAAACCGGTTATTGATGTGGACTTGAATTTTACTTCTATAACATCATAAAAAGAACAACCCAGAAGGCAAATTCGGAGCTGCCTGGATGGGTACTAGTACTACAACCGGCGTGGCTTTGAAAGAGGCACTCATGCTTCTCTCGTAATGCCAAGCAGTGCACTATCGTGTCTTTGTTTGGGAGAAGCTTATATAGACCCCAGCGTTCTTTGTATAAAAGCTTGTCTGCATGGTGAGTTCTTAGATCGGTGCTCACACCATCTTTACGATTATTGCATTGGGCGCTTCAATCCCCATACAATTTCATTTCAAAGAGGAGGGGTGCACATCACCTTGGAAATTGCGATAATATGCCTTCTGTGAGTGGAGGAAGTTGATTAGAGGTGGCTCACCATGTTAATAATTACTAAAGAGACGATACAAGAGATAGTTAGTGTTATATAGTCCTTTGTCGAGGAATATACATCCTGACACACTGTACTGGTGCCAAAGCAACAGTTTATGCTATCCATAGCGTATGACCATATTGTATGTTGCCTGGATTAAAGCTTAAGCACGAAGCATTATTCCTTGTCTTTGGTTTCAAGGAAGGTTTGGGATAGGCGCTGAAGACAGTATAAACATAAATCTGCATATATGTTGTGCTACAACACGACACAGAAATTATGAAAGATTTCAGAGAGTCAAAAGTGGATAAGAATTGATTACTGATTATCTATCTTGGTAGCGACTCTAGAAAGCAGTCAGGGTAGTTCATCCGTAGAGAAGGACCTTTTAACGTCTTGGTATGGGGTGGCTCGGCGAGCATTGGTTTGGTAATGCCATCACTTAGTACTAATGACTATGTTGACCTGTTGGCTTACAGATTGTGCATTAGTGTTGACCAATCTGGACCATGCACCAGTAGGTATGAAATGGGTTGAATTTAGCTATTTAGCCGACGGGGCTTGTGCAGAACTATGAAATGGCACAGGGTCTTCATAAAAGTACATACCTTGTTAGTTCGTGACTAGTACTAGCCTTAGCCAAATCGTGAGATTAGTGAGAAATGCCCTCTGCATATGCAAGGCAGGGCGACAAACATGCTCCGGTCCAATCGAATGGGTTTTCATGCCACACTTCTTCCCCACTTCATGAAGTAGGTTGTATACTACTACTAATCCATATATTTTCCACTTAGATGGGCTGTAAGTCTGGCCGATATGCCTTTCCTTCCGTGACACGAGGCAACGAGTCGGTCTTTATGTAAAGTGTCTCCGTGGGAAGTATGCTTGGTATTTATGACTTGACCTTCATTGCGACGAATCCCGACATCAACTGGGCTAAGGGTGACGTATACCTATACTCTGCTAGTATTCTTTGTGAAGAACTATGAAGTTTGTTCTAGAACCATTTTGGCTCATAGTGGGCCCAACTCGTATACGAGGGATATGGAGAGCGTTAAATTTATGGATGACCTCTGCTCATATGCCCATTAGATGAAACATGATCTTGGTTGGGGTCATGATCGTCCTTGATCCGTGAATTGCTCTATTATATTATCGTTTGTCAAGATTTAGGCAATGTTGCTGCCCTCTCCTCCCTTTTATTTTCTTCTGTGGTTCATTCTATAGATTTGTAGAATGGCTTGCAAAACTGCTATATTGGTAAATACGATAGGGTAACAACGTATAAAGTATGGAAGCCATACATGCTATCTGATTTACGCTCAATGAAATGTAAGCTATAGAATCATTTTAAGTTAATAAGCCAAGAAAGCTATCTCTTGGTATTATTAAGGTAAGTAGATTCTAGCCAGTAAGCCAAACTAACTCCAACTCTCCCAGCCTCTTCTTGTTGCTTTTATCCATGCCCCCCTCAATTCCTCCTTATATTTGCTTGCTATATCGGAAATCCATCGGTCAATCGGCGATTCACCACCGTATCCTTCATATGAGCGACTAGAGTCGTTAACTGGGTGTCGCTGAACACAACGAAGGGGAGTTTTTTCTTCTTCATCTGATGACTTTGTCCCATCTTTTGCATGTGGGACTGGGTCGAACTGCACGGACCACAAGGTTCCCTGGTCACCATTCCATTCTGGCTCAGTACATATAAACAGTAACCCTCTGTAGGAACAAGTATCAGAATAGTCGTGTACTCTAGTGGGTATATGTACTGGGGAGGGCTTGGATGCCAGATATCCCCCCCTTCCCGAGCGATCGTAGCGACTACTCTCCTAGTAGACCTCGATTTGCTGCTTGTAATTCCCACGAATGCGCCCCTCCTCGCGATAATGAGTTATGCAATCTTCTTCACCTATACCAGGGACAAAATATAGATCAAGTCGGACATCATAGTTCTTGTAATTGTCACAGAGCGTATGATATAATGTCTCATAGTCTATCTTTCCCGGCGATGTCTGGGCATGCGTAAAATATATGGGAAAGGAGAAAAGTGGTGGCAGCCAGGAGTGCTTAATGTTCTGAAAGACCATGCATGCTTTGCTTCCGTCGTGTGCCCTGAAGTCCAACGTACGAAGCTTCAAGTAGCCGGCACGTCGGTCAATGTATTCGTCGCTTATATCGATCTCGTAGGCGTCCATGCTGTCATCAAAGGGCAGTAGTACCTCATGACATCCCCGATATTCATTAGGGAGGAGATTATACATAGCCGATCGTCGTTGGCCATCGAGTCGCATGCCGTATGTCTTTTTCAAGAACTCTGGGTAGTTTCCTTTTCTCCGAGGTCAAAAATCTTTTCGAAGATCTTTAGGTTGAGGACCTTGTTCCATTGAAAGGCTGATACCGTTTTGACTCCACACTTCCGAGATACTAGAATCTACGTAAAAACCCTCTAGTTTAATCGAAGTTAGGGATGAGAATGGTCCACTGTCCAGTGCTTCTTGCAAGTGTTTACCCATACAGCTAGTATGGAAGAACCCTTTAGTATTATAGAGTGTGAGAGATTGGATATTGCATGGCAGTCGGTCTTGCAAGCGGCAGGTGTCATCGGATGGGTCCCAGGTGTAACCAAGTAAGAATTCGGCTTGGATAAAAAGCTTTTTGAGGCATGTGAAAGATCGGAGGATACCGAAATGGCCATATCTCATGCTGAACCTCCGGTTTCCAGTATCGCGATAAATGTCGAGGTATTCAAGACAGTTCTTGTGCTTTTGTAAGACTTTCCAAAGGTCCACGTTTGATATCATCTCATCAGTGGCTGCACAACTACCATTATCTCGTACATGTAATGAGAAGCTAGTCAATGCTTCCAGTAAATTGAGTAGAGCTTTTAGATCTCTATAGTGGAGCTTGTAATAAAAACTGTCAATGGTTAAATATTTCAGGCGAGATATTCCAGGGCCAGCGCCAAGTCTATAGGTTGCGTTCCCTACATGGAGACCATAAAGCGAGAGCGTCTGAAGGCTTCTCAACTTAAGCGCAGGCCACAGGTCACTCAGGAACAATAATGGTCTGTTGTTGTAATCAGGAGGGTTGCGTATGTTCACTTCGGGAAACACAGAGAGTTCGCTCAGCTTGCTAAGGTGTGCTGACGGGCTGTCACCACTTTGGCAATTTAATATTTGCCTGAGAATTGCGTGGAGAACAGGATCGGGCTGCGGCACATGTGTGTATATTCTCGTGATGTTTGGAAGACATGTAAGAAGTAGCGCCATCAGGGGTCGTCGATCACGCTTTCGTATATCTTCGATGATATTTGATTCTAACTACTGGATTCCCGCACTATGAATAGCTTTTGCGGACAAGGGATATCTCATTCTGTAGAAAATCCAGTTCTTCCCACTCATCTGAGTATGGAGGATAGTGGACCCAGTTGCCAATATGTAAGGAATGAACCAAGGATGCTAGGTGGGTATTACTGAGGATGGTCCTGAGGAAATTCCAAAGAGACATGAATGACTGCCTTGCACCATTATAGGTCCATTCAGCGTATATACGAGGAACGAGGGCCGCGTACCATTGGCGACTGAGAAGAGAGAGCCTGCAGAGATGCTGGATGTCGCTTTGATCCTCGGAAGCAAGATCAAGCACCGGAAGAATAACTCAGGCGGAAGCTGAGCTATGTTCGCCATCTTGACGAGTGAAGTCTAGACTTCCCGGTTATCGCTGTGTTGCACTTGTTGTATGGGCGATGCTTTGTAATCCCTAGTAGTATAGGCCTAAACCTGAAGAACTGACAAAGGTGGAATATTTTCTTTTGATCACTAGCGGTCCATGTGGCCTAAATAGTAATCATGTAGATTAAGTCACTATTAGAGTATTAGTAGGCAGATAGGCAGCAGGCGTTCGGGTTCCATGGATGAGCTGTGTCACAAAAGGGACAACGGAGTGGGAAAACTTCAGGGATATATATCGGCTTTCATTACCTACATCTATGACTTATGCTATTTTAGAGGTTGGTTGTGGTGCTCCACGATTGGCAACAGCTCACTGTAATAGAGATATCAACTTGATTGTGCTGGAGAACAAAAAGACATAGAAATAGAAACCAGTGTGTCCATTTAGGTAGGAGACAATATCAAGTTATCATTACCACAAAGTCGAATCCAACTCGATCTAAATCTACATGTAGAGGTAATCGTAGGAGTTGCTTCTAGAATGCCGACAGGCTTGGTGACAATACCTTGCATTAAAACACAACAACAAATATTCTTGAATGCTATGACGCTTTTGACCAATGTTGCTGTGATGGAGGGGTCTATGAAAAATGATTCAATCCGTCAAATCAGCCTAGGACTTTCATTTTCTTCTTCTTTTTCTTGTCTCCTTCACTCTTCTTTCCTTTCTGCCAATCTCGCCAGCTGCTGATACGTTCATCACGACTGTCCTCCCATGCCTTGTCCTGATCACGCTTTCGCTTTCGTTCTTCAATTTCCTCCTCTTCTTTACGCCTTTCACGACCTTCCTCTTGGAGCTTAGCCTTGGCTTGTCTCCGTCGGCGCGCTTCTTCTTCTAACAACACATGCACTGTCTTCTGGCGCCATTCTTTCTTGAATTCTTCTGTCTTTAATTCAGGCGAATCCAATGTGTACTTGTGTTCACGAATCAACAACCGTCGTGCATCTGCGATACATTCATCGAGGTAGGTGCGCGACTTCTCCTCCATTAACGCAGAATGGGCTTTTTTAAGACGATCGAACGCGTCTGGTGCAGCTGGATTCTTCGTCTTATCAGGGTGGATGAGTAGAGATTTTTTGCGATATTGTACTTTGATATCGGATTCAGTAACTCCTGGCTGGAGGTCGAGGACGGCATATCTGTTACGAAGTCACAATTAGTTTAAGACATGGTACAGACTGCCAAACAGAGCTTAGCTTACGCATCTAATGCAAATGCCTTCCTGATACGATCAATCTCGGCGTCCTGCCTTGAGTCAGTCGGGCGAAGTTTGAGCACTTGGTTTGGGGCTTTCGCTACCTTGACAAAGTCAGATGCTTCCCTTTCTAGAGCATCCAGGGCATCTTGCTCATCAGAAGACATTTTCCTTGACGTATAAATAAAATAACCTCAATCCTGACGCTGAAAAGGGATGAATAAGGTAGTAATGGAGTCGTATACTACTAATAAAAGCTGTGCATGGAGAATAGTTGAAATGGTCGCATGCCTCAATGTCTCCATAACCATCGATAAGCAATCATCTTATCGCATGCTGACTCAGCAGAATAGTGTCCGGCAGAAAAAAAAGTAATTGCTACACCGCCCACGATTTCTTTCGCATTTCAAAATAGCGCTCAGAAAAATCGAAAAGACTGCTACAGAACTCATAAAGCTCTCAACAACTTAGCGGATGAGTTTATCATGGCTCCTTCAAATGGCCCCCGTAACGGCAAACATGCGAAATCCTCTCAGCGTCATAGTCTGAAACGCAAGCGCGCGCAGGATGATTTGTCGACACTTACCCAGCGGGTTGAGGATCTCGATATCAAGGAAACCCACAAATCCTTTTCCGATCTCCCTCTGTCTGAACCAACTGCCTCCGGACTGGCTTCGTCACATTTCAAGACCCTTACAGATATTCAGTCTCGTGCGATTGGCCATGCGCTGAAGGGCCGGGACATTTTGGGTGCCGCAAAGACCGGTAGCGGAAAGACGCTGGCTTTTCTTATTCCGGTTCTCGAGAACTTGTACCGCAAACAATGGTCTGAACATGATGGACTGGGCGCTCTGATCTTATCTCCGACCCGAGAACTTGCCATTCAGATCTTTGAAGTCCTTCGCAAAATCGGTCGCTATCATACATTCTCAGCTGGTTTGATTATTGGTGGGAAGAGTTTGAAGGAGGAACAGGAAAGACTGGGAAGAATGAATATTCTAGTGTGCACGCCGGGTCGTATGCTGCAGCATTTGGACCAGACGGCGATGTTCGATGTGTTCAACCTGCAAATGCTGGTCATGGACGAAGCGGATCGTATCCTGGACATGGGCTTCCAGAAGTCCGTGGATGCCATTGTTGGCCATCTACCTAAGGAGCGTCAGACATTACTTTTCAGTGCTACACAAACGAAGAAGGTGTCAGATCTTGCCCGGTTAAGCTTACAGGACCCTGAGTATGTGGCTGTTCATGAGACAGCATCATCTGCAACTCCGTCTACACTTCAGCAACACTACGTCGTTACCCCATTGTCGCAGAAGCTTGATGTTTTGTGGAGTTTTATCCGGAGTAACTTGAAGGCCAAAACAATTGTATTCCTATCATCCGGAAAGCAGGTGCGATTTGTATACGAATCATTCCGCCATCTACAACCCGGTATCCCGTTGATGCATCTCCACGGTCGGCAGAAGCAAGGTGGACGGCTAGATATCACAGCAAAATTCTCACAAGCAAAACATGCAGTTCTGTTCTCCACCGATATTACTGCTCGTGGCTTGGATTTTCCCGCGGTTGATTGGGTCATTCAAATGGACTGCCCCGAAGATGCCGACACCTACATTCATCGAGTTGGACGGACAGCCCGATATGAGCGGGATGGTCGTGCGGTGTTGTTTTTGGATCCCAGCGAGGAAGCAGGAATGTTGAAGCGTCTCGAGCAAAAGAAGGTTCCGGTCGAACGCATCAATATCAAGGCCAACAAGCAGCAGAGTGTTAAGGACCAGTTGCAAAATATGTGCTTCAAAGACCCGGAGCTTAAGTACCTGGGACAGAAAGCTTTTATTTCCTACGTTAAATCTATCTATGTCCAGAAAGATAAGGAAGTTTTCAAACTTAAGGAGCTCAAGTTAGAAGACTTCGCTTCCAGTCTTGGCCTTCCTGGTGCTCCCCGTATTAAGTTCATCAAGGGAGAAGACACTAAAGAGCGCAAGAATGCATCGCGGGCGACGGCCTATATGTCGAGCGACGATGACTCTGATGAGGGCGGCGAGAAGAAGACCAAGAAAGACGAAAAGCAGGTCCGGACCAAGTATGACCGTATGTTCGAGAGGCGCAACCAGGACGTCCTGGCCGACCACTATTCGAAACTTATCAATGATGACGGTACTTTGGTTGACCCCAGTAAGACCGCAAGTGCTGTTGATGATGCGGACGAGGATGATGACTTCCTGTCGGTTAAACGTCGCTTCGACGCGGGAGATAAGGACCTGGGTGGTAGCTCTGAAGAAGAATCGGAACGGAAGGATGTTAAAGTGGTACATCTGGATGGCAGGGACCCATTGGTTATCGATTCGAAACGCCGGGAGAAGCTACTCAAGTCGAAGAAGAAACTGCTCCAGTTCAAAGGACAGGGAACAAAACTTGTTTACGACGACGAGGGCAACGCGCACGAATTGTACGAAATGGAGGACGAAGAAGATTTCAAGGCCCGTGGAGATGCCAAGGAGCAACAAGCCCGGTTCTTGGCAGAGGAAACCGAACGGACGCGCACGGCCGATGTGGAGGACAAGGAGGTGGCCAAACAGAAGCGGCGGGAGAAGAAAGAGAAACGCAAGGCCCGGGAGCGCGAGTTGCTTGCAGAGGAGGAAGCCGAGGAAGCCGTGGCGCAACTTGCTCCATACCAAGAGGACGACGAGTTTTCTGCATCGGACCGGGAGGACGACACACCTCGCCCCAGCAAAAAGCAAAAGGTCCGTATCGCAGAGCCCGACGAGAGCAAAGAAGAACCCTGGTACAAGAAGAGCAAGAAACCGGCCGCAAAGGCTCCCGAGCAAATTCAGACTTTGGAGGATCTGGAGTCTTTGGCTGCTGGACTGCTTGGGTAGTGCGATATGTAACTTGGGGTGTTTTTTTTATTGCCAATGGATATATCCTTTTCAGACTTCTTCTGTTTTATTTGTTCTACTAGCGGAGTATCAAAAGCATGTCCATGATATGGGGTTTTTCTACCATGTATATAGTCAGTCAGTAGGCTAGGAATCGATAACAAAAGACAAGATTTATAGCCAAAACTCAATCTAGAACTGCAGATGTCAAGAGTGGAGCTTTACTAGCCACAGTTGGCAAATGTAGTCGGCAGTTCCTCCCCGCGCTGTAACCTCAAAAAATCCCAAAGTCGTACGTAATTTTTTTTGAGCACGTCATCCGCTAAGTTTTCGCGAGTTTACAAGGCCTGCAGTCGCCTTGACTCCCCTGGCATGGCACAATCAGGGACGTCTTGTTTGAAGAAGGTTTTAAGAACGTCTTTGTCTCCTCCACCCCCACAAAGTCAGGATCTGATTTGACACCTCCTCTCCGCGGTTTTGCGAGTTTCTGCACCGTCACGTGGAATCGGTCGAGTCTGGCGGGTCGCTTGCCTAACTGGGAAATTTTATAGGGCTATCACTGAGGAGCTGATAAATCGACATTCAGGTAGGTCGGTTTTAGCTGTTATGCAGGTGTCTATGGGTTGACCATGCTAACATGGAGCCCCTGTTAGTGCCATAGTTTGGCTTTGGCGGGCTATTTTCCTCCTCTCCATCAGGGATTCCCTGACCTTACTTGAGATCTTGATATCTCAAGTGTTGATCGACGTCCGGACTATTACCGGATCGTCTGCACAGAATGGCGGTCCACGACATTGAGAAAGGGCCTGGAAGGTCTCCTCAACCAGATGAGAACCAGAAAACGCCGGGATTGGTAACAGATCCCCTCAGTGGCAATACTCCATTTGTCAACGCAGATAAACTCGCCCGCAATCTTTCTGCACGTCAAGTTCAGATGATTGCTATCGGTGGCACTATCGGAACTGGCTTATTCTTGGGAACGGGTAAAGCCCTGGCCACTGGCGGCCCGGCATCCATGCTGATCGCCTACGCCATTTGCGGTGGTATTGTCTTTGTAACTATGCTTTCTCTGGGTGAAATGGCTTCTTTCATTCCCGTGGCGGGTTCCTTCTGCACTTTTGCTGGGTGAGTCCTGCGACCTTACATGGTAGATGTTCCATGAGTGCTGACTACTTTCAGTCGGTTTGTCGATGATGCGTTAGGGTTCGCCCTTACTTGGAACTACTGGTTTAACGATGCGGTTTCCACTGCGTCTGATGTTATTGCTCTGCAACTACTGCTCCAGTACTGGACGGATAATTTCCCTGGGTGGGCAATTAGTCTGATATTTCTGGCTGTAGTTATTGCCTTGAATCTGTTTTCCGTCAAGGTTTACGGAGAGGTAAGCTATATGCACTCTAGAGTCTATGGGACCATCCCTCTGTCTGCATTTGCTAACAATGGATACTTTGTAGATTGAATATTGGCTCAGTCTACTCAAGGTTGTGACTATTATAGTATGTTTGTGTAGATCTATTCCCCACTGCTTCTTCAAGTGTGAAACTAACAACGCCCAGATCTTCATCATTCTCGGCATTGCAGTCAATTGTGGCGGTAACACTGAGCACGCATATATCGGAGATAAATATTTCTACGTCGATGATGCACCCTTTGTTGGCGGCATTGGTGGTTTCGCATCTGTCTTCGTTACAGCTTCGTTTGCTTTGTATGTTATATTCATATTCCTTTAGAAAGATTATGCTAACTTCATCAGTGGTGGTACCGAGTCTATTGCAGTTACGGCCGGCGAAACCAAGGACCCAGCGAAAAACATGCCGAAGGTGGTCCGCAACGTCTTCTGGCGTATTATATTGTTCTATATCGTGTCTATCATTATTATTGGTCTCAATGTACCATACAACTATCCCGGATTGTCGGACGGAGATACGGCCACTAGCCCCTTCACCCTTGTCTTCCAGCAGGCTGGTAGTGCCGTTGCAGGCAGCTTCATTAATGCCGTGCTTATGACTAGCGTTATCTCTGCAGCGAATCATGCTTTGTTTGCTGGATCCAGACTGCTCTATTCTTTGGCTGTTGACGGATATGCACCTCGGTTTTTCGGCCATCTGAATCGCTTTAAGATCCCCTGGGTTGCTGTTCTGGCGACGTCCGTGATTAGTGGTTTGTGCTTTGGTGCCAGTTACATCGGAGCTGGTCAGCTATGGTCGTGGTTACAAAAGTGAGTCCGCTACTGCTAATCCCTATGACCAACGATTGTGTTCATGTGAACTCTAAGCTAACCCCATGCAGCATTGTTGGAGTTTCTAACCAAATCTCGTGGGTCTGCATTGGAGTAGCGTCCCTCCGGTTTAGATCTGCTATTCGCCACCAAGGCCTCGAGCATCTTCTTCCTTACAAGAACTGGACATACCCAGTCGGGCCTATCATCGCCATCGGTCTCAATAGTGTTCTCATCCTTGTGCAGGGCTGGAAATGCTTCAGCCCCCACTTTAAGGGCGTCGACTTTGTCTCCTTCTATATTGAAATCCCCGTCATGATTGTGATGTTCCTCGGCTGGAAACTGTTCAAGCGGACACGGTTTGTTCATCGCAGCGAGATGGACCTGATCACAGACCGGTACAATCTTATTCACAGCACTGGGGTTGACATAGATGATTCAAATGAAGGTGAAAACGATGCGCCTCAACCAGATGGCTCTCGAAAAAAGAAATTCTTTTCTTGGGATCCAGAGGATAAGAGTGTCTTAGGGAGGATTAAGCAGGTGGGCATGTGGTTGTTCATGTAATATGTTTATTTAGTTAGTCCTGTACATGCAAAGCGGAACAGATAATTGTGTTACGAATCACGATATATATATATATATATGCAACGAATTCAGCTCTCTTTTGGAAAGATAGTCAACTTGACTTGAATTGTATGTTCCACCTTCTGCACCAAGAAGATAGTGGACAACGTCACCAATAAAAGATTTCAGGATTTCAACCTGTGACTCAGTCGATTGACAAAAAATACAATCACTGATTATCCTTACATACGGATATGTTCTGGAACAGGTGAGAACACCATACGTTGCTCTCCTCCATTGCGCATATTTCCAAGATAGAGAGTACTATCATGGTGTAGTCATTTTTCTGGCAACATTTTTTTTTCAAACAAGACACCCTCGGCACCAGGCGCTTAATCAGAGGAGAGGATTGCTGGGGTAATTAAAGTACTCTTCCAAACCAAAGTAGGTAGCCAGCCAGCCTTTTAAAGGAACTCTCCGGGCCCTAGATAGCAGATTAATGGCGTCTGTCATAATGGATATCTGAGTCATGGATAAGCTTACACACACTTGGGCGGAAATGTGTAAAACATATATTCGTGTTCCTTACTTACACTCGAAAATGCAGAACTCTTGAATGAAAGACTCCGTTGAGCTTAAGTTGGACCAAGTTATTATACTGTTCGGCTCTGATAGTCCAATTCTTATGAAAGTGGCACTCAGCCTAGCCTAGCTAATACAGCTCCTAAATCGACATACAAACTGAAAACTCCATGTAGGATTCGTCATTAGAGATATATATAATAACTACTTGGGCGGCCTTACGGGATAGGAATTTCCCTGTACGGTGAGCTCTCACATGTTTCATATTAGACTGTCGATGAATCATGCCCCGGGCGTGCCATCCTGGCACATGATGTATGTCCCCCTATCCTACTATTTAGAATCAAGCAGTAAGGTCCCCGACATTGCGGAGCAGCGAAGTAAACCAATATGTTTAGACATCTTGAATAAAGGTTCAGGTACATTATCATGACCCATCTCTCTCTAGGTACCGCCGCCGACGACGATCATCACATCGTAATGATAAGCGAAAGACAACTGATGGATCTCCAGAGAGCTTCCGAGCGAGTCCGCCTGAAACACGACAACTAGAGACAGGTCCATTAACCGGCCAATGTGAGGATTATTCACAGAGTCAAGATTCGAAGTTTTCTTTTCGTCCATCGGGTGATGCTGCCGTGATATGGTCCACCATGCATACTACCAGGGGAACATTCATAGTCGACAAGCATGTTCATTACTCACGCAACCAGAATCTCCCGGGCCTGAAAATGTTATTAGTGATCTGATTCTGTAGGATACTTCCATGGTGTTCATAGACATATGGCACATGATCCTAGTTAGAGTGCATGGTAGTACTGTCGGTTAAACACTTAAAGAAGTATCGACGCACTTTCTATATCCCATCTTGAGTCCGGGAAAGAATAAGATAGTGAGGTGTGGCATGGGTATATGGAAGTATATTTATAGTTTTAAGGTCAAAAATGCATTAGTTTAGACGTGGTTTAAGTAGGAGTATTTCTAGGTAGTTTGGGGGTGGGACGGTTAGGATATTTTTATTGTTATTTTTATTTTGTCTCTGTTATATAAAATACTTACTTAGGAATGGTCTTGTTTGATAAGCAGTTTGAGCTAGACTAACTGGATGAGCTTGGGGTACTGCGAGTTAATATGTATGCACTTCTAGCGGAGTTGGGGACATGACTCGGTTCATATAGACATGGTCGGCGAATTTGCTCAACTCCACTTGTTTGCTTTTTAGAATATGGGGAATTTCTTTTTCTTTTCTTTTCTTTCTTTTCTTTTTTCCCCTCCTTTGACCCAAGATGGACCCCACTAACACAGTATGTAAGCTCGGGTGTGCAGATGATGGTCGTAGATGGTCGCGTGGTTAATCTAACGCATCTCGGCCAGTGCGACGCTTAATAGCCCTAATTGGATGGAGAATCCCGCCATGCTTCCCGCAACTATCCTAGGCTTCCTGTTACTATTCGTCCAGGAGATCTATATCCAAGGTTGCGTATTGGTTAGTCTATTGTCAGTGGTACATGAACACCAATTAGCTATTTCCTCATACTCTTGAAGAAAATCGAAAAGGGACGACCAATTGAGTTTCTTAAAGTTGAGCGAGAATTGTCTGAGAAAAATCGAATGAATTACATGTCTTGTAACTGGCACCATTTTCAACTCCAATGGTACACACATATCCACAGGTTGTATAAGCTATCTATAAGACACAGAGCCAGCGTATAAAAATGCCCTTCAAAATGAAAACAAACAGGAAAGAAAGACCAAAGAAGATACAGTACTCCTTTTTGAATATGCAACGAATGATGCAGCAACCTTGGTGATGCCCCCGACCCCAAAACAAAACGCCGTCTATGACGCTGAATCCAATGCTCAAGACCATTAATATATCTTCCAAGGATACGCGCAGCGCGCCATGCATTGTATGAAACAAGCCCTGTTGACCCGAACATCCAAGGCTAATGCAATTCACAAGGCCAAAACAAAGGAAATAGTGCTGAAATGAACCACATGACACAACAATGACAAAGATCGGATCTGTACCAAACGCATAATAATTTAACAAAGGAAATGAGGTAGATAAAGAGAAGATGGAAAAAACAACAGATCGCTAGATATCAGATGTAAGCAGAATGTAAGCAAAAGCGTACCACAAAGGAAATGTACATGAAGGTCATCAACTGTTGTAGGTCCGGCTACATGCATCAAGAACCAGAGTGGACCATCTGGCCCTTGGCAAAAGAAAAGAATGGATATGCTAGCTCCGGTCACGGATTTCTCTTTCTTTTTTCTTTCTCCTTTTCTTTTTCTCCTTTTTTTCTTGTTTTTTCTCTCTCTCTTTTCTGTTTCTGTGGATTGAGATAGAACACTTAGTCGTTGACCATATCATCCAAGGCCATCTTCCGTCTCTTGGCGGGCCTTGAATAATCAGTCTCAGCCTCAGCGGCTGGCTGATCGTCTCGAGCACGTACGGAGTGTTCCTGAGGTGGCTGCTCCTGCATAGGGGGAACGGGTGCCACATGTCGGGGAATTTGGCTCCCAAAACTGAACTCCGATGCTGCTTGGCGCATCTGGCTACTCGGTGAGATGGGTTCCATGGTGCCATGACCCTGTGGTGGCATCTGTCGTGGTTCCTGCTGCATTAATTCCTCTCGACTGCGAGGGGACCAATTCGCTGGATAGGGGTCGCTCAGCCGATGTGCTTGTGGCCCAGGTTGGGGATTTCCCATAGTGGGAGGATAGATCGGGGGAAGCCTAACGGAAGACTCTACCAGATTTTCCCGGGGAGCTCTTGGTACCGGTTGCTCACCCATGGGCATCCGATTGATCACTCTCGCATTTGGTGCATAAGGCGAATAGGGAACGCCGTACGGCTGATAATACTGTGATGGAGAAGAACTGGGGTGTGTCGCCTGGTTTCCGTATGATGACAATGGTCTTCCGGCCCCCATAGCCATATGGGATGCACCCATGACTGGGCTGTATACTTCATGAATCTGCGCAAAACTGCCTGGGGACACTGTTGCGATGGATTGTACTGAGCTTGAGGAGGAGAATCGACGATGTCCGATATTACGCTGCATCGACAGCGACGGATCGATGGCCTGGGAGTACATGGCACCTGGCCATCTAGTTGGCTGTCCTGGGGATACCCTTATCCCGTAGTGCCCAGGGGGTCCGCCGGGTACCTGTAAGTCCGTCATGGGCCTGAGCTCACGGGATGATGTAGCCCTATGCATGGGGCGTCTTGGCTGGGTCGCATGCTGCTCTCCGAGTGCTCCTGAATTATCTGCTTGTGATGCATACGTTCTGAGGGATGCGTCTTCTGCTTTCAAGGGCGGTCTTCCCCGCTTTTTGTGCGTAACATCGACGCAGGTTGCCTATTGAACGCTTAGCAACAGTGCTTTATACCATCTATCGCTGCCTCGGCCCATATCGTTTCTGATATAAAGAGCGTAGCTCGAAAACGTTATGAAGGGTAGGTAGCAAAAACTTACTTCTTTCCCCGACAAAACACACCTCCGACACGGCCGGGCAGGATCGCAGCCCAGGTGCTTCTTCTTGCAGTTCACACACGCGGATGCCACATGAGCCTTAGTACGTCTTGTTGGTTTCTGCGGCAGTGACCGCCCAGCAGCCCCAGGGGGTGACGTTCCAAAGGTGGGCTGCGAAAATGTCGGCACGGCAGGCTGTGATGTTACCGGGGCGCTGAGTGAGGGTGGCAAGCGCGAAGGAAAACTATCGCTGACTGGAAATGGGTGCCGTGGTACATCATTCCCGGGGCCAGAGATCACTCGGTAGTATGCTGGCTCATGGATGGCTGTCGTAGGCGTTCTTGGAGGGCGGGCCTGCCCCGTTATGCCGGCGGATACTCCAGTCGGCGCCGATATAGTCGAAGACTCCACCGCCGTGACCGGTTGAGGAAGCTCTGACTGCCCGGGCCGTCTGACGTTTCCAGAAGTCTCCAGCGGGTCTTCTACCGGGACCGTAGTGGACATAGAGCGAGGGAGTGGGAGGTCCCGGGGGTTGCACCTTCGAGCATTGGTTGATCGAGTGAGATCAAATGAAAGCCTCCCTGGGCCCGGATCAAGTCTTGAATGTCCGAACTCTGGGGTGATAAAGGAAGAAGGGGGTAGGACTAGTGATTGCATCTGGCAAAATAGTCCCTCGAGCGACAGGGGACGTGATTTACAAGGATGGAAAGAGGGCTGTAGTTGATATTGACATGGGCAGCATATTCCGGTACAAAGAGGCCGTTCTGCTGTATGTCAAATGCGGTTTCCTGTTCAATCGGCAGTCATTATTGAAACTCCACGCATTGCAGCCAGAGGACTACAGGAGCTTATAATGAAGTCAGCCCAAGATCATTATTGGAGGAGTCATAAAGTAGGACGCGCTAATCCGGATAGACTGCCCAGATCGTGACGGACAGTTTTCCATAGCTTCGATGGTCTCCATCATGGGTTGATTATTGCAGCATGGTGGGCGATCACTGGATCCAGTGGACAAGCACATAGCGGAAAAATTAGGGAAAGTGGAGGTGCAGTAAATAATAATCATACTCATAATAATAAAAATGAAAAAAAAAGGGAAAAGAAAAAAGAACGGACAGACAGCTAACACGTCCTTACCTCTTAACACCCTCTGTAATAGTCTCTTTCTCTTTTTTTTTTTTTTTTTTAATTTTTTCCCCCTTCTCCTTTTTATTTTTTTTTTTCTGGATATAGATTTTCTTCGGTCGTCAAGTGGCTCACCACCCGTCAGGAAAATAGGAAAAAACGGTGAACTATACCCGGAAAGTGAGGCGTAATAATCCGGTGAGATCACACCCCCTTTGCCAACGGAGAGTAAAAGGTAGGGAAAAACTGGCAATTGAAAGAGTATGATCTTCACAAGGAATAATAAAATCCAGAGGATTCAGCAGAAATGAATTCAACGAAAATAAAAAAGGAGGTATACCCAATATCGATCGTCACGTCCTTTGGGTACTGTTAGGGTCACTGCTCATCAGCTAGGGCAGTTAAGTTTAATGTCAAGGGGAGAAAAGATGCCGCTGAGGTTCACGTCCCTTTGGGGATTGTCCTCAAATGAACAAGTGATAACAAGACCCTAGTCTGTATCCGTTGTGACGAGGCTTATACCCACGAACAGGAAGGTCCCTGCTTGGTTGGCAGTATATGGGAGTAGCGGGTGGGTAATAGTGGCCAGTGCAACACCGACTAGCAGCCGATAGACTTGATCTCCATCAATTGTAGATCTTCATGGGGGTTCTCTCTTTTTTTTTAATTAATTTATTGATTATTCATTTTTGTATTTTTTGGTATTTTTTTTTTGGCCCCGTAGGCCATGTAAGTCTTTTTGAGTTCTGTATGTTAGAATCGGAACCGCGAATAGTTCCAATCCTCCGGCGGGTCCAGTCCAATAAGCTCACTCTTCACAGTATTTTGAACGAGTTGTCGTTTTCTTCCCTTCTCCTCCCTGGAATGGGGTAACTCTGTTTCTTTTCTTTTTTTCTTTTTTTTTTTCTTTCTTTCTTTTTAAATCTTTGCCCTCTCTCTCTCTCTCACACACACACACACACACACAAACACACACACACCATTTGTCCCCCATTCATCTCTGGGGAAAGAATTGTGACCTTTGCCAGATCAAAAAAATAAAAATAAAAATCCCCCTTATTCGTCACGCCAGGCTCCCTTCCTGGGGAGACAGGATGTTTGTGGCTTGCATGAGATGGACGGTTAAGAATAGTCACTAATCATCCCCCGAAACGGGGTACAATACCCTCTCTTTCTCTCTCTAAGAGGGGAATTTCAAGAGAGGGGAGAAAAGGGATCAGACGCCATGTCCCAATGAAGAAGGATAGTTCTCGGTGGAGTGGTGGTCTTTCCTTAATTACTATTATTATTTTGCTTTGTAATTGGTAATTGGTCGTCTTTTATTATTATTATTATTATTATTTTTGTCTCTTTTTCTTTTCCGCATTTTCCTTTTTTTTTTTTTTTTT
>ML736193.1:0-29445 GCA_009193595.1 Aspergillus bertholletiae
AAAAAAAAGAAACGGGAAGAAAAAAAAAATCCGAAAAACGCAGAGAGGTCAGGAGATTCTTGGCTTGAAAAGGGTAGGATCTAAGAGGCCGACGGGTTTTCGACAATGGTGATCTTCTGTCGCACACAAAAACACGTTACATGGGCGAGGAAGTTGGACGAATAGACGAGAGCCACATGCTGACGAGGAGAATGCCGCGGGAAAAGTAGGATTTCGTAAGCTGTGTGTAGGCGACCAGTTGGGGAGGATTCGCAATGCTTAAGAAATCAAATAACCCTCTAGACAGACCGAAGTCAAAGTTGCGGGCACAAGTGTGGACATAACTTGATCAGAAGACGGTGAGATGGAACGTCTAGAACATAAGCTCCGAACCCGTTTAGCTAACGGGAATTACCGTCGATCCAAACCCACGTCAAAAAGATCACTGAACAGCGGACGAGATCTGAGAGTGGTCGGCTGTTGTCGAACCGGGCTCACGGAGTACTTAGGAAGCGGTTCCAATAGGTACGAATAAACTGTCAGACGCAAGGAATCACGGACTCAAACCGGTCGCTCTCACAGGGCCGAAGCGAATGCTAGCCAGAGCGAGAGAGAGCGCGCGCGAGAGAGAGAGAGAGAGAGAGAGACTTAGGACCTTTTAGGTGGGTTAACTAGGCCGGGGCGCAGGAGGACTGTAGTGGAAGGAAAGAACGGTAGACTAGACTATCAACCGCCCACTCAGGGGAGGGGGAAACCGAGGCCAATGACAGCGGCCCACGTCAAGGAACGAAAGGTTTAGTGTGGAAGGCCGAGGACACGATCTGGGGCGCACAGGCAGGAAGGCACCCACAAGGATGGGTTAGCGGTGGGAACGGCGCGGAGGAACACCCGAATGATAAGAAGGAGGGCACAATAATGATTGTGCTCGAGTGGGAGATGAGTGGGGGAGGCGGGATCAGATAGTCGAGTAGAGAGAGAGAGAGAGAGAGAGAGAGAAAGAGAAAGGAAGTGACTGTGTAGGGAAAGTGTGTGAGAGAGAGAGGGAAATGAGCGAAGATGAGAAGGATGATTGATGATGATGAGATTGATGTGGTAATGATGAAGAAGAAAGAACCTGGCCCGGAAAGTGTCCAAAAAAGCTAGAAAGGTTATTCACCCACCTCAAAAAACATAAAATTAATAAAAAAAAAAAGCCAACACGGGGAAGGGAAAATCCCAAGGAAAAAAAAAAAAAAAAACAAAAAACAAACCGGGACGATAATTTACCATCAGTCATCATGACCTCATGCCAATGGCAGACAAGAACAAAGTCAAAGCCATCATGGATACGAAGGAATTATCCTGGCCAGAGCTGGATCTGGAACGCCCTTTTGATACTTGACGCAGCCTTATTTCCGTGGGAATCTAAATTATTATTATTATTATTATTTTTTATAAAAAAAAAATAAATAATAATACTAATATACATATGTTACATTCATAACATAAACAAGCCCCACACAGCCTTTGATTGACCTTGAAGGGGAAACCCACCAGATCCAAATTCATGAAAGGAAAAAAAAAATAAAAAAAAAAAAGGGGCGGGGACGGAGAGAATTGTTCTTTCCTGATATTATTTATATTAGGTTTTACGTACTGAAGTTTGATGTTGATGTTGATTTTGATTTATTGATTGATTTTTCTTTCCTTTTTTTTTGCCTTTTGAATTTTCATTTGGTGTTTGGAAAGCGTGAAAAAAAAAAAAAAAAAAAAAAAGGTTAGCTCCAAGCCATAGATAGTGCTACTGCTAACTACTGTACAAGCCTAACGCCCTAAACAGATCTAATTCTAACCGCGAGCACATGACCGCATGCAGCATCCCTCTCTAGTAGCCTAATTATTGCAAAACCGAAAAGCCCCTGGGCACAAATGTAGATAGGGTTACCGGACACATCGCACACCGATCTCCCAGGTATTACGCGCTATACAATCTTATACACCCGCTTGGCAATGAGAAAGAATGCAAAGGCGAATAGGATCAAACCGGCCGTAACTAATCAAAGGTCGGATGTTAGTTAAGTAGTCCTTGGCCAGATCCATGAACAGTTAGGGGAAAGCAAGGGGAAACCTACTTGACCAGAACCATGTCAAGCTATCCACATCCTGACCGGGGACCTTAACGTTCATCCCCCACATACCACAGATAATGTTCAGAGGAAGAACGATAGTTCCTAGCACGGTCAACTTGCCCAATACATCCGCGGTCTGTTCCTGACGCTCATTCATGAGAATGTTGATCTGGGCCAGATAGTTGGAATGGGCTCGGGATAGAAGGCTGGATGGTTCGTCAATTAAAAAAAGCTTTAGAAAGAAGGGGGCGGTTCTTAGCCTACGTTTCGTAATAGGTCAAGCTACTCGTCATTGTCATGATGTGATCCTGGATATCACCCAGGTATAGGCCAATCTCCGACTTCGGCGCCACCTCCCATTGCTCGTTACAGCGTTTGGCAAAGCCTTTGACAACGTCTGCTTTGTTGCTCAACAGTCGATACATGCCCATCACCTTCTTACGGCAAACCCCCACCCTGCGAAGCACTTCACCCGGAGCTAGCGTAGTCGAGGCTTCAGCGCCATCGTCCTCTAGCTTGCTACTCGAGCCCATTGCCGGCTCAGGAGAGTGCATTTTCATGATCATGCCATCGATTTCGTCGACCTCATCTTCAATAGCCTGGATCAGCGGGCCAAAGACATCCGTGATATCATCAATGATGGCATATGATATCCAATCAGAACTTAGGATCAAGTAGTCCATTAGTTGACGGATTCGCCGGCGCACATTCGCCGGGTGAGGTGTCTGAGAAAAGTGGAAGGACAAGACCCCTTCCCGAAACACAACCACGTACATATTTACTGGTTGCAGGTAGTTCTCGCTATTGGGGTCTTGATCGAAGGTCCGATAATTGACAAAATAATAATTCCGAAACAGCTCAACCTTCTCCCGCGCCTCTTGCATCATGATGTCCTCTGCTGTGAGCGCGTGGATCCCGAAGGCTTTGGCAATTACTCGCATCTCTGCATCCGTAGGGCAAAGAACGTCCAGCCAGAAGGTTGGCCGAGGCCCATACCTTTTGGGTTTCGTTTGCTGCTGTGGCCGCCGAGACGGGGAGACATTCGCTGACGTGCGTGCTTCAGATACAGCTTCGCTGATGATAGACATCCGAGGCTGTTGCTTAGGGCCGCTCACCGTATCATGGTGGCTGTTAATGAGCGGCGAAGCCCTGTTTCCATCTAAAACGTGGTTGTTGTGATGCTTGTTTTCAAAGGCCTCTTCTTCAGGGTCATGATCGGATTCCGTCTCTTCGTCTGAGGAAGCCTCCAATTCGGGAGGGTCAGGGATGAAAAGCTCGCGGAAACTACCTCCCGGTTGGACCAGCTCAGATATCGTCTGGGCGTGTATTGTGCTCTGTAATTCCTCGTTGAAGTATGTGAATCGATAGGGTGCCTCTTCTTCCTCACGTCGCCAAAGCTGGTACTGTGGCCGCAGACGACCTTCAATAAGGACTGGCTCGCTGATTTTCTTTGCTCGAAAGTCACCCGTGCGATCCTCTTTTTCCTCGCGACTCCATTCCTCTAGAACTGATAAATCGGGCCACTCCCTGCGCCGCCGTCTCCGACGTTCAGTTTCACGCGGTGCTCTCGCCGCATCCTCATCGGCTAGTTCAGACACTTCCTCAGCCGGGAAACAAACATCTTCTTCGACAGGCAAAGTTCGACGTCGAAGGAGACCTTCTTGTGGAGGACGATGTCGCGGTGACACGGAAGATGGAGGAGAGCTTCGGATTCGATTAGTACCACTTTCAACATCGATCACCATGTCGTGTGATCGAGCCATCGAGTCCATCCGATTGTCAATAGATTTGGCCAATGAGAAGTCAAAATCAACTCCAGTCACAACCGCATCATCATAGCCCATGTCGGCACCAAGCTTCGGTGAAGTTGGCATCGATGGTGGATTATTGATATCATAATCGCGATCCTGTTCGGGAAACCCAGGGCTCGGGATGCGTTGAGGCGAGCATCGGGATGAATCCGTCTGGGCGGATGAACGTCGTTGGCGAAAGCTGAACGGGGTTGATTTCGAATCAGTTCCATATCGAGAGATACTGGGTCTATAGGCAGATGACGGGCGCACCAACGGTGTCCGATCATCCACAGGGCCAGGGCCATCGCTGTCATCATCCACGGGAAGGGTTCTTGTCCCAGACGGCTGATTACGAGAGCCCAAATCACCGGCACGGACTGGAGTGGACAAGGACCCAGGTCGAAAAGATTGAGCAAGTCGGCTGTCTCTGCGCGGCCGCATCATGGGTTGATTCCTGGGTAGTCCCAGACTTGGGTTAGTGATAAAACTAGCGTAGCTAGTAGCATTGGAGACAGCACATACCTATGGTCCAGCAGAGCTTCACTTTCCAGACTAGTGCTGCTCAAGTCCCTCCCCAGATTGTAGAACGGAAGCGCGCCTCGAGACTTGGTCTGATCCGCCATCATAGCCATGTTTTCCACTTCGGGCCCCGGGGTTGTCGGAGTGCCGGCATGAGGATCTTCGGCACTGATGAAAGATTGCCGACGATTATGACGTTTTCGATGCTTCTTCTTCCGTTTTGCGCGTTTTCCCGGAGTCGATTTGCTATTTAACTGAGGGTCTTGGGTCGTTTCGGAGGCTAAGGGATCATAGGCAGCGGAGCGGCGAGTGTCTGGGCGTGAGTTGACGGAGCGGCCATCTTGTGAAGGAGACAGCCCCTGATTGGAACCCGTTTGATACGTAGCAGACAGAGCGTCAGCCATGCTGATCGGAGGGTGCAGAAGGCGATGATTGGCAGACCGAAGAAAGCCGAATATGCTTATCTCCCTTCTAGAGCACAAGCCCACCCTAAAGTGGGTAATTAGAGCACAGGATTGAACCAAATGCCAGTTCAACGTTTATGCAGTTGTGATAGGCCCAGTGTAACAGAAGCCAGCATTGTCGAGGCCAATTCACCGAGATACGGGGCAAGAAGCAATGATTGGCGAAAATGGCACCTGTGGCGAGTTGCGGTGGGACATGGGGAATCGGATAAGAGCAAGGGCGGACTCCATCAAAGAGACGCTCGTTGGAAGAAAGTAGTCGCCTGAGCTGCAGGAGAAAAGACGGTGTCGTTTGAGCGTGAGAGAGCGTGGGAAGGGAGGTCAAGGCACAGCCCGGTTTCTGGAGGTTTGGCTTGGGGTCACTCAGCCTCAGGCCCCACGATGGTGAGCTTTTTAGCTTTCGGCATGTATGATGTGTATGAGGTCACGCACTCCGCTTTTCTCCCCTCCAAGCCCTATGAAACCTAATCAACTGACATTTTGCATGGCATCGGAATGAACCAGATAAGATATTCATATAAATACATAAATACATAATAATATAAGTATGCTCTCGAATGAGAGTCCGTGGAGAATCAACATAATCAAACTCGTGTCTCATATACATCGAACGCAATCATTGTATCAAGAATAGAAAAATGATCAGGCCGTGACATCATAAGCTCTAAACAGTAGACGAAGATGTAGGCGTCGTTGTCATCATCATTATAACAGTGAAAAAAAAGGGGGTAAAGTGGACGACCAAAAGAAAAAAGACGAACAAACAAACAACCAAACAAATCCATCCCACTCAATTATGATTACCTTTTGTTGTATTTCCAACCCGCCCTGACCCATTTATCCAACCAACCGTCCATCGTTGACCGTGACGCCTCCCCCATGTACCATGCCAATTTGCCATTCCAAAAGAAAATATAACCATCCTGTCGCCTTCCCAATGAGCTTTTTGTCCATCAACTACGGCCGAGGTGGACGCGTGGTGAGATATGATCGAGTGTGACGCCTCAAATCACATTGCTCATGTCCATGGTCGACGACGGAGCGATGCTGTGAATGGACCTGGTGCCGTCCAAAGACATTCGGTCACCACTGAGCATTCTGGTAACCTTCTTATCTTTAGGCGAACGTGCGACAAGTACCTGTGCCGGGCAAACCACTACTTCCTCTTCTCCTTCACCTGTGTCATTGCCCTTCTTCACTACCAATGGGAACAAGACCACCCGGACCACAGCTTGTTGGGTCTCCAATTCCTCATTTGAAGTGGTTTCGCCGCTGCGCTCGTTCATAAGGGACGCATTGAAATAAACTTGCCGAGCAAGGTCGCCGTTAGTATCGTACTCGGGTTGTAGTGGGGGGAGCATGATGTATTCCGCCAGCTGCGTGCGCATTTCAATGGACAGGTTGACGGCAACCCGCAGCACCTTACGCAGGGACTCTAGAAGTTGGGCCTCTACATTGCTCGGTGGTGGAAGAAGGCGTGATAGTGTCTCAAAGATCTCCAAGGCCACAGCTTCTGTATCGTTCTGACGCTGCCGGGAGAAGGCAGGCCGCTTGGAGAGAAGGCTTAGGGTAGTAGCCCTCCAACGATGAACTGCACCACGCGAGCCTACCTCACTTAGCTGTTTTTCAAGAGACTTGAGCTTTTGTCGTTGTTCACGGTCCATGCCGAACAGGTAGCGAGTGAAAATGAACTCCCACACCATCGTCATCACCACTGACATAAATACGTCGCGTCGGCGAACCCGGTCGGAAAGATAGATATCAGTATCAGATCCATCGAGTATCGCATTTTCAAATCGGTCTGCAATCTTTTCGTCCTGAATATCGTCGAGCTTGCGGCAGCGGCGTAGGTCGGAGTGCTTAGAGAAGCGTAGCACCCACTGTTGAACATGGCCACATAGTTTTTGACATGCAGCGTCAAAGTAGTCCTCGTCCCGAAACACTAACACGCTATCCTGCATGGATGCGGCGATCTGCTGCTGTAGTTCCTTCACTTTGTCCCGGGCGCTCTCTAAATCCTCTCGTAGCCTGCGCAGTTCCATATTCTTCTGAGCAAGTGCCGCATCGATCTCCTGACGTACTCTTTCTTGCATTTCGTTCGATAACTGCTGATTCTGTAGGCGCAAATCGTCTAGCTCGCGGTTTGATGACGCTCGTACGGTTTGGATCTCGGTGGCATGGGCGACGGTGATATTGGAGTTCGTAACAGTCAATCCTTCATTCTCTTCAGTCAACCGAGATACTTCCTTCTGAAGCCATTCCACTGAATTCCTAAGCTGTTCCACCTCTGCCTCTCTGTCTCGCAAGTCGGCAGCTCGCTCGTTGAGAGCATGGTCACTCTTACGACGAGCGACACTGGCATTGCGGAGCTTGTCTTCAGCCGCTTCCCGCGCAGCAACCAGTAAGCGGTTTTCCGAAATGAGTTGGTCGAGGCGAGTTTCGAGTTCTTGTAGGTGTTGCATGCTTCGACGGTGCCGGATGCTAGGCGGTCGGCTAGGCGACCGGGGCGAGCTCGGCGTTTCCCCCCAACCCTCCTATATAAATAAAGGTGAGTGACTAGATCCTCCTAGGAACAACCAGCAATACTTACGTAAACATCGGTCATCGCTCGTAGGGGTCGTTTGCCCTTATCGGTGACGGGGTCGTAGGAAGAGGAGGAAGCTATGTTCTCAATAATAAGGTCCGAAAGAGGGGGCTCGACAGGTGGTGGCTGGGGGCTGCGCGATGATTGGCGGGTGCCGGTTTGGGCTTGGCTTGCCGCCCGCAAATCGTCGCCCGCGCTGCGGTCCATCCGTCGAAGCGATCGCTGGGAGGGTGTGCTGCGAACGCTTTTCATGCTCCCCATACTGCTCGGTCTCAGGATGGGCACGTCTCTTTCAGGTGTTGGAATGGATTCCGTACACCATTCGCGCTCAGGAGTTCTGGCAGAACCACGCTTTCTGATGTCCAAATCTTCATCTCTACCCCTGCCAAGCGTAGGCCATGCCTGACGGGCCAGGGCATTGTCTGTAAATTTCCTGGTTGGTGTCTCGGGCCGCGGAAGTACATGTTCTGGCTTCATCTCCAAGCGGGGCGTTCTGTGACCCGGACCCATAACTCCTATCGGGGTCATTGTCCGATCAATTGGTTCGTGTTCCGCAATGGGTTGCAACGGGCTCCGGGGAGGAGAGATTGCGTCTCGGTCTACCGCCGATGGCATCCCAATGGCTGAAGATAGCGGGTTGTTGTTTGGCTTGGTAACTTTTTCCGGCGAGCTGATAAGTGCAGACGGTTGCTCATAGATTGGTGTTGGCGCGTATAATGGAATCCCCCGCGTAAGAGAATCTGTCTTCGCTGTTTCAGCTTGGGCATATCGAGTATCCTCGGGGTTCTCGTAGTTTCCCTGTGTTGAACGAGATGTAACTGGCATTTGGATATCATGGATCATAGCCTCTCCTGGTAGGCCCCCTACTGTAGTAGTTGAGACCTCTGGAGCTACAAGAGCATCCGCAATGTGGTCATTGTCCTTACCGTCAGTGGCAGCGATGGGCGCTTCCGAGACCTGCATCGCATCTCCGCGACTCGCTCCTTGGTCATTGGTCTCATCCTCAGCCCCATCTTTTACCGACTCCGATGACTTGGTAAGGACAGGTCGCCGAAATGCCCCTCGTTCCAAGTTAGGAAATATACTGGCGACTTTGCTTTGCTTCTGGGAAACCGAGCCAGGTTCTCCCACCGTCTGCTCTCTGGGAATAGAGCTTTCTGCATTGTCTAGAGTGTCCTCTCGAGTCGCTTCTGAGACTGGCTCCGCATCGGGCTCCTCCGTTGACGGAGCCACTTCGTTAGCAACATGATCTACTGATTCGGTAGTTGCTTCTGGTGTCGCAAGTTTCGCCTCAGAAACTTGTCCTTGCGGCCCCATATTTGCCTTCGCCTTTATGGCCTTAGCCGACTCGTCTGGTTATCTGGTTAGCCCTTCTGGAATAGCAAACTCATCGAAATCGGCAATACCTGGCTCAAATGGGGCCGCAAAAGCTTCAGGTGAAGATTGGGGAGTCTGTTCTAAAACATTGACTCTTTCCCTCTCCCAATCTATCAAAGGCCATTCGTCGTCCTTTGCAGACCGTTCCTTTACCAGTGCCTCTGAATGATACTGGTCTTGGGAAGGGTTCACTTTTGTCTCTTCACTGACACTTCCAGTTTCTTCTGGCTCCTTGGCCTCTAGACCCAAGCTCTCCCCGCTCTTCTGCTTGGTCTCCTGAGATGATATTTTGGAAAGAAAATCTTCTGCCTTGGTTGCTTCAGCCATTGGCTTTGAATCCTCTGGCTTTGTATCGTGAGTAGGAAACATTCTCTCGGCAGACTGGACATTTTCTCCTAATGCCGGTTGCTCTTTTTGCTCAGGAACCTGCAGCTCGGCCTCTTGTTTGGATTTCCCTTCCTCTTCCGTTGATACGGTTATGGGGATTGGAGTTTCCTGTTGCGGAGTATGTCCTCCGGCTGGCCCTTCAGCTGCCTCGAGATAATCTCCTTCGAAAGTCTGACTATTCCACGTTGTCTTTGCTTCGGCCTGTTTTTCCTCTTTCTCCTGTAACTCGCGCGTGACTTGAACAGGAAACTCCCTACTTATAGGCGGAATTATTTCTTCTGCTACCGATGAAGCCTCAAATGCCGGCTTTGTTTCGCTTGACTCGCTCTGTGGACCTTGGACTTCTTGGCTCTGTATGTGCTTTTCTTCGGGTGTCAAGCTGGATTCAGCGGCACCAGCCATCGCCGTGAAACGAACTGTTGCTTCAGAGCCGCTTTCTGCGTCTATCTCTCTTTTAGGCTCTGCAAATGAAGGGGCGGCGATTTCAATTGAAGTTTGGTTGGCTTGTTTCTTCGCTTTTTTCTTTTGCTTTTTCGAAGCTTTACGGTTCAAAGATTGTGTCGTTCTGTCCCCTTCACCTATATTAGCCCCATCCTGCAGTTCTTCGTGGCCCAACTGTTCGAGTGCAGGCTCAATGTTGGCATGCAGCCCAGCAATTGTCTCAGTCAACGTCCGTCTCTTCTCTATGCCATCTGGTTTCTCTCCCACCCTATCTGACTCATCGGGTGTTTCTTTCTCCTTGTTCTCCTCACCGGGGCTAACTAGCAACAAGTCTCGAGGCTCTGCCTGTATATCATTTGAAATCTCTTTAGCAGAATCTGACGCATTAATCACCTCTGCACCACTGCCGTCTGGCCGCTCTGCTATTAGAGGGTTCGAGAAGAGATCAGCCTCGTCCAATATCGTTTCTCTGGGACTCGCAGTCTCGTCATCCTTTGCACCACTTTCAGGGGATAGCCTAGCACTGCTTACTTGCAGTTCCGAATCCCTGGCTTCGCGCGCGACATTTTGGGGCGATGGGGTGGAGTTTAGATTAGATTCAGAAAAAATATCATCTGGTTGAGTATCTTCTGGTTGCTGCGCCTGCTGTAAACTCTCCCAGTGCGCCGCTGCTTCAAGTTTCTCAACGACAGAAGTGGGATCGTTGTTTGTCTCTTGCATGTCTTCGGAGACCGCAGCTTCAGCAGGGAGTAGAGAAACTGGTTCTTCATCTGTAGCTGGTGGGTCATCCACAGGTGTGTCTGGTACCTCAGCAACAAATTTTGCTTCCGGCGCTGCTTCTTGATCTTTTTCTTCAAATTTCTCATCTGTCTGCGTTGGAATCGTTCTTTTCATAGTTTCTTCGCCGGTGGTTTGTGCAGCCGTGCCTCGCTGGCTCATCGACCCATCCCCATTTGACGTAAGTGCCTTGTCACTTTCACCTACTTCCGTCGCAAAGCCTTCAGCGAGCAGGTTCTTGAAAGAAGGCTTGTCTAACTCGCTAGTTGCCTTTTTCTCAGTCGTCGACGCATTATATTCAGTTCCTACCTCAATTTCCTCGGATAGTGTGACTGGATCACCGGAAACAGCCACCTTTTCGGCTTCGATATTCTCAGGCACTGGTTTGCTAGGAGAGTCGAAGGGTGTGGCTTGCTGTTGATCTACCTGCGAAGATACCATGTGATCAGTCCAAAACAGATTCTTATCGTTCTCGCCGTGGGACTCGGTGCCGTGGGACTGATTTTCTTTACCGTCATCTTCAGCAGGTGGGGTTGCCGTATCAACCGAAGGGCCCGAGGGGTTTAATTCAGCGGAGACTTGGATTTCAGTTGCATCGTGCGTGAGATCTTCAGTTGAAGTAGTGCCCGCATTTGTCAAGGGACCTTGAGTCTTTTCTTCCTGTACAATCGAGGCGGACTCTGCAGCAGTGGAGGCAGGCTCGCTACTATCTGGGATTTTTGACAGACGCTTTTTTTCCTTTTTTTTGGCCTTCTTCCTTTCTTTCGCCGTCATGACTGGTGCATCATCATTCTGGGGATTTTCAGGCTGCTCCCTCGTCTGCTCTTCGGTGCCTTCCGACTGCTTCACTTCGTGAATAGTATCATCAACAGCCTGTTCGGTTTCATCTTGTCTGGCAATACTCCCCGGCATCAAAGCTGGCACATCTTGACTGGAGCTTTCAGAATGCTTCGCAGCATTGTTCAGCTCGCTTTCTTCTTTGATAACCTCCGGGGCTGTAGTATGGTTATCCTCATCGGTATGTACGGGTGCCTCTTCCATGCTTGGTTCAGGTACAGCAGGTGTCTCGTTCTCAATTGATTCTTGGGTCTTGCGTTTCTTCTTTTTTTTCTTGTCCTTTTTTGATTTGGAAGGAACGCTCTCTTGCTCAGCCTCCTGAGCTGCCATGGCAGATTCCTGTACGGAAGTAGAGGGTGTCTCAGGTGCAGACGGTTCCGAAGTGGACTCAAGTTCTTGTCTCTCGCTAGTCTCTAGGGCGACCACACCTGTCCCCTGCTGTATTTCCTGTTTCTCAGAGGATTCTACCACTGGAGTGTTATCGCTGGTAGATCCTTGTGGTTCAAGGACTGTAGGTTCGTTTACTGGCTCTCTTGTCACCGAGTGCGTCTGATCAACAGGATCGGGGTCTGCGGACTCTAGTGTATTGGCTGTTTCGGTAATGGAATCCCTGTAAGGCTGTTCGTCTTGTGGCACGCCCGCCTTATTCAATTCCGAATCATCCTCCCCATGTACGACAGTGGCAATGTCCTTGGGTTGGTCTGCGGCTGTTTCTCCGAGCTGTACCTCGTCGGCAGTAGGGCTATCGGCATTTTCTTGGCTTGGTTGAACGAGGGCACTAGCCTCTGCCATTTGCTCATTTGCCTGCTCTGGAGGTTGTCCAGTTTCTCCAAAATAGTGACCTGCTTCCGTAGTTTCAGTAGTTTCAGATGATTTCGTGGGAGCCTCCTGTTCATCTGTTGCGAAAGAAACAGACTTGCGCTTTTTCTTATCCTTCTTGGCCTTCTTCTTGGAGACTGGTCCCTGAGTATCTGTTGTAAGCTCAGGCTCTTCAGGTCTTGTGACCTCAGCCTGCTCTGGAGACTCGGTAAGCTCATGCTCCATCGCTTCCGACTGTTCTGTAGGTTTTTCTGAAGAGGAATATTGTGGCTCTTCTGTAGCCACATCCTCAACGGCCGCAGGTGGATCATCTTCCAGGGAAATTGACTGTTGTTTCTTCTTTTTCTTTTTATTCTTAGACTTCTTGGGAGTAGGAAGTTCGGCTTCCTCACCAATTGCACCGTGTGGGTCGGTCAAGGGGATCACGGAGTCTTCAACTTGTTCTGGGGATGTTTTCTCGCTTTGCGTTTCTTCCTGAGGCTGATCTAAGTTGTCTTGTGTGATAATATCAGTGAAGGATATCCCAGCATCCTTAGTCTGTTCTGGAACAACGTTCTCATTGAGCGCTTCCTCTTGGAGTTTCTCCAGACTCGTGTCCGTGTTCATGGTTGGGGCAGGATCAAGTGTAACGTCCCCAGGCTCTGCCTCTACTTGCTTTTCATTCGTGGCTTCTTGTTCAACACCCGCTATTTCAACCGTGCGCTCTTCCTCAGCATCGGCTCTTGAATGCTCTTCATTCGCAGGGGTGCCTGCCAAGTTGGGTAACGTATGATGCTGAGGTTGGCCGAGCTCTACATTTTCTGCTTCAATCGTTGCAGTGACAGCAATGTCTGTGGTTGTTTCTTCGGGCCCTTGCTGTGCAGGTTCTTGAGATTGCTCGTCCAAGCCTTCATTCAACGCAACGCCTGGTTCTGGATCTGTTGCAACTTCAATCTTAGGTTGCTCGCTCGCCAGCTCATCTACAACTGTTGATCCTTCGGTTGAAGCATTGTGTGCCTCAGGCTCTTGGACAAGGGCAGGTTCACCAACAGAACCTGGATTATGTTCCAAAGAAGTATTTTCTGGGTTCAAGTCAATAGCGGAATCAAAGGCTGGTGGACCATCTAACAAAGCGGATTTGCGCTGCTTCTTTCTTTCTTTCCTGGCTTTCTTCTTTTCAGCAGCAGTCATCGCGGATACTGTTTCTGATGAAGCTTTGTCTTCTGAGGGTTCAGCTGCATCGAAGGGCTGTACGTTTTCGGCTGTCTCCCCCAAAACCGATTCTTGATCCTCCGTGGTTGTGGACCTTTCAGTAGCAACAGGAACGTCTATGTTGGAGCCAGCGACTTCTGTGCTTGATGCGGATTCGGAAGCTGTTACCTGGGCGCCGGATGCGGGCTGCAAACTTTGTTTCTTTTTCTTATTTTTCTTGTTCTTCTTGCCTGCCGGTGTAGACTCCCCAGCTTCAAGTTCGGGGTCAGGTACAGGGTCGTCTGTGCCATGCTCAAATATATGTGGTGTAGCATCATTGGTCTCAGCGGGGCTCTCCACAGGTACATTTGAGTCATTTTCTGCAGCTGGAATAGCGTCTACTGCTTCGGTTGTCCCTGTTATCTCGCTAGTCGCAGTAGCCTCCTGTGTGTCATCCGTGGGATGAACCACACCGCTAATTTCCGCTGGTGGGGTCTCGACAGGAAGTACCTCAGCGGGAGAGAGTGGAGGCTCAATCTCCGCATCGGCTACAGCTTGAGCACCCGAAGATATAGACCTGCGGTTTTTCTTTTTCTTTTTGCCTTTCTTTGTTGGCTGCTCCTCGGGAGCTTTCGCTGAACCTGATTCTTGGGCCATTTCCGCTGAAGCATCTGCAGGGGCATCTTGAGACTCAAGTGGTATACCTGCAGGTGCGCCAGGCGTTGTTTCGGGTGAAACGTCTATAGCACCTTCATTCGCGTTTTCTGGAGCCTCTTCGGGCTGCGTTTCTTCAAGATTTTCGTTTTGAGGAACGATAGGCTCGTCGTCTACCTGGGACATGGCTCTTTCATTCGAAGGTACATCGGGCGGAACCTTGTCTGTCTTTGTCTCTACAGATGGCTTCATAACAGCATCGCGCTTACTTTCCTTCACGTTCTCATTGCTGCCCTGTTGCGGTACGGAAGTTTCACTTTGTGCGTCGGTATTGTTGGCATCTTGACATGTTGCGCTAGCTTCAGCAATTTCACCTGCAGGCTCAGGACAAGATGCTGGTTCAACAAGTGCAGGAATACTCTTTTTTTCTGATGATACCTTTTCCAAGGCCGGGTCCATCGGTGCTTTAGTCTCTTCCGGTGTGATAGTTCGCTCATTTTCCAGTCTTGTTGGTTCTAGTTCAGATTCGCCCGGAGCAGGGTCAACAATACTCGTTTCGGTAGTTAGCGCCTCCTGCAAGTCTGTCGTGGGACCATGGTCACCTCTAACGCCACTTATGGAAGCAGTTTCCGGGGTTTGCTCTAGCACTGCAGTGCTAGGTTCACAATCAACTCCAGGAGCCCCCTCATGAGCGGAGGCATCATGTTCCGTCGAATCTTGTGGTTCTGGTTGTTGGTATTCTTTGCCTTGTTCGTCTGGCTCATCTGCGTGTTTTAAGAGCGTCTCGGGCAGCACAGCATCCGGTCCACTAAAATCAAGGCTTTTAGCTCCCTCCATTGTACTTTCAGGATGTTCAGGGCTGGAGGTGATTTCTTCTTCGGAGGGCAGTAAGGCTTCTTTCACACTTTGATGATCGTCAGAGGTAGGTTTCGAAGGCCCTTCATCCGCTTGCAGAGCAACATCTGGGTCCGTCTTGCTGGACGTCATAACTCCTCCGTCAATAAGTTCTTTGACGCTCTCATTTGCATCGATGTTCTCGCTCACCCTTCCTCTTTCCTCGCCACTTTCTAAATTGTTAACAGGGGAATCTGTATGTACCGCTACCTCTCTCTCTGTAGACATTGGCTTCGCATCGGAACCCTGAATTTTATCCGATTCTAGGTTTTCTTGGAGAGCTTCTCCGTCCACCTCAGGCATCGTCTGTTCAGGTGAAATAGCTTCTGGAGCTATAGGAGTATCTCCAGTTTTGGATCGCTCCTGTACCGGGCTCGTAGTGACTTTAGGTTCCTGCGCTATATCTGTTCCCAAAACCTCTATATTTGGCTTCTGTGCAGTTGTGGAAGTGCTTGCAGCTAGGTAAGTATCTTCTGGCTGTGATATTTCCAAAGAGGGTTCCTGCATAGGTGAATCCATGGATATCTCTAAGTCAACAACATCTTGTGGGTTTTCAGCCTGGACGATGGGATCCCCATCCGAGAGCGGGCGTCCCTCAATTGCCTGCATACCCGCTTCTTCCCCAGCCTTGAGGACCTTCGCAGGAAGCTCGATCTCAGCTGCAAGTTTGTCTTCAGTTTGGGTGATATTTACAGCAGGCTCAGGTTCAGGAACAGGCATATCCACAGATACTTGTACATTGGCCGAGTCGTCGGGCTTAGGGAGGTCTGCAATAGGCTCCACCCCAACCTCAGAGGGGTTTTTGGTGCCTTCAAGTGGAGAAATCTGCTCCGTAGAAACTTCTCCTTGAGTCGTTGCTCCAGCGATTTTCTTAATATCTTCAAGGGCTGAAGGGGCTGCACCAACCATGGCTGCGGTATTCTGTGGCTCTTGCTCATGTAAATCCATGCTTTTGTTTTTTTTCTTTTTATCCTTCTTCTTCTTTTTCGATGAGCCTGGAGATGTAGCATTCACTGCTATTTCTTCAATGGGAGCTTGCATTGCTTCGTCGGTAGCATTGTCCGTGCTCTCTGTTGTTGGCTTGGCTGATCCTGTCATTGCTATTCCATCGACAACTTCTGTTTCTCTACCTTCAATGGGCAAAATATTAGCAGAAATGAGGTCAGAATTAAATTCAGGTTTAGCGTTGGCGTTTCCAGGTGGGTCATCACACCCCATTTCAGAGTTCTGTGGCTCGGGTTGCATTCCATGCGTCTCTTGTGGTTGCGATTTCTCATTTGGTACAGCAATAATTCCCTCATTGGCATCGTCAGTAACTACAGCCTGTAAGGATTCTGCGGACAATGCACGCTCCTCGCCAGTAGGTAGCACAGTATCTGCAATTGCGACGTGGGCAACGTCAACAGGGCTGGTAGCTAAATGTCCTGGAGCCTCTCTATCTTTCTTTACTGCCTCAGTCGTTGGGAGTTGGACAGCAGGAAGCACAGGGACAGCTTCATCCGGCAAATCCCGGGGGAATGATTCATGAGATAGTAGAACATCTCCAGGTTCAATACTACCCTGCATGGCTTTTGTCAGTGGTTTCTCGTCATATGGTTGAAGGTCTGGTAGATCGACATCTAGTTCCTTCGTAATCGACGTGTCTGCATCTGCGGGAGTATTGTTCTCAGAAGTCCTCGGCGCTCCAACGTTGGGAGCTATCGGCTCTCGAGTCAGATCTTCTTCAATGGTGCCCGAAGCATGAAGCTGCTCGTTTTCAGGAGTAGAAGGTTGAGACATAGGCAGAGGCGGAAGGCTATCCAGGTTGCGCTCTAGCATGCCATCGTCTTTTATGCTGACTGCAGAACCCTCGACAGAAGGAAGAAACGCGATTGGTGGAGAAGGAGGCAGCTCTGCATATGTGCACGGGTCCTGAAGAAGTTCAGAGGGTGAATGAAACTCGTACTTGGGCATATCCTTTCGAGGCAGCTGATGGGTATTCATCTGTCCGAAATCTGCGGCAGTGGGTGTTACTTCTTCAGAGCCGAGAACCTCGTGCTGGGAATTATACGGCATATCAACGTCAATAGACCGCTGGTCCCTATGAATAATAGGGCCCAACTCTAGTTTTTCCCAGCTCCTCTCATCCTGCAGAGATGCGAGGTCTTCAGCGGATGCATTCACTGAGGACGTCTTACTTGATGGTAAGGAAGGTAACGGCTCTTCGGGTTGGACTTCCGTTTTACTACCATGGTGCTCGACAAGCCAGAGAGGTCGCACCTCTCGTGAATAAATAAATTCACCAGAAGCTGGACGCCGAGAACGCCCTGTTGGAGAACCAGGAGATGGCGCTGCAATTGAGCCGACTGAAGGCGAACGATGGGCCCGTGGTGATGTGGTTGGGGGTCGACGAAAGTGCAAAGGGACAGCAGTGGGAGACTCTACGGGTCGAGCTCCAGATGACCGCCGTGATTGTTGACCCTCTTCATGTCCTCGGGCCAACGGGGGTGAACTTGGCCTACTCTGAGACTTCGGGCTTAGGTCAATAGCTCTCCCTGACACAGTGGGGGATGTCGAGCGATTTATTGACCGCTGCTCAAAAACATCTAGCCCCAACCCTGTGAGATCTGCATCTGTGGAGGAAAAACGCCCCGAAGCACCTTCATGGTCACCATCGCCTACCTGGTAAGGCATTTCGGGGCTTCCAGCTAAAAAAGACGGTTGATCGTCTCCGTCTTGCGATATTGTCCGGTCCTGCGTACAAAAAGGAAAAAGGAGACATTTAGTATATGTGTTATACACCTTGCTTAAGATCGAATATAGGAATAAACTGAGTACTGAGATCACAGTTTACGAACAAAAACGGCTAGAGCCATACCTTCTCACGTTCCGTTGTTTTATCCAAGTCCGCTATTTCGCCGTACTTTTGTCGCCGCTTTTCCTCCCTTCGTTGTCGTCGAGATTCCCCAGAAGCCCGTGGCCCGACTTCAGATTGGACCTCGCGAGGTGGATAGCTATCAGATGATGATTTTCTGCTTGCTACCGGCTCTGAAACTTTAGACCCAAATAAATTACTTAAGAGACCACCTGTCTTCTTTTCTTTTGTCTGTTCATCCGCACTTTTGCCGCGATCACTAGCCTCTTCAAATCCGGCAGGTGAAGATGTCACAGAGATGGAGTCATCGAAAGCATCGCTAGCCCGCTTGGAAGATCTTTTCTTTCGTTTCTTCTTTCCGGCAGTAGAGTCCTCTTCAATGGCAGGTGGGCCAGCTCTACTAGGGGTGTCAGGTTCGTGACCATCTTTCCGGTAACTAGCTTCCTCCATCGGTGTCTCACTAAGTGTGGCAGTTGGGATAATTGATCTTGAATCATGTTGGGTGGGTTCTTGTGTGTCCTCACAAAGCTCCTGCTGGCTGGGTGGCTCCACTAATTCAAATCCACCAGGTATATTCAAAGCTTCTTCTGGAGGTGAATCAGGTCCAAAATGCTTGTCTTCAAAGGCCAAAGTTCGTTGGACTTCATTCAGTTCGTCCACAGCCCTTCCAGGAAGCTCACCATCCTCAGATGCTTGCTTTCCGGTAAGCTGCTGAATTACTTCTTGCGCAATTGACGAAGGTTGATCGTCATGAAACGTTCTAACCCTATCACTCATCGACACTGGCTCCGAGTAAAGTGGCCCGTCCTCGACGAACTTCTCTACAATTGGCTGCTTCTCTCCATCGTTGAGAACTGCCACCTCATCAACATAGCCATGAGCTCCGGGGGGGGAGACGAGCTTTTCCCTGATGTCCGATACAAGAGCAGGATTAAAACCTACCGCTGCTGTTGCCGCAGCGACCGTTGCCGCGAATTCAATATCAGTCCCATACTCACTTGCGGCGCCTTTGGACATATCTGCTTGAATAGTCGGGACTTTTCGAGTAGGTACAGTATCAGTCCGCTTTTCCCGCCCTCGGTCTGCCGTAATATCATGATCGGCGGAGTCGATCTCCGAGGACGTAGATGGGATTTCATATTCGTGAGTTTCATGCTTACCCCAAGACACACGGGAGCCTGTTGTTGATCGCTTTGTTATTCTATCATCTTCAGAGACCTCTGGCGGCGATGAAATTGGAGAGGCAATATCTTTGGCAGAGCCACACTGGCTTTGAGGGGGCGTAGGCTCAATCAGTTTGAGCTCTGGAACTGGCCATGGTAGATCTCGACATTCCGAATGGGGCTCCTCTGTTGCCTTAATTTTTTGACTTTCAGGCTCCATTTCTATGACAGTTGGCCTTGGTGCGGGCTCGCGACGCGCGTATGTGTCAGAGCTATGCCGCAACTCTTTGGGTGCGAAGAATTGTGCATAATCATCATAGGCTGGCTTCTTGCGAGGAATATCACGGGATACTGAAGTTTTGACATGCTCCTGTGCGGGGGCTGGGTTCGGGGGCTGGTCAACATCATCGGAGGCACGGTCAGCCATGGAAAAGCCAGTTGACATTTCAGAACCTGGCATACGGCGCCTTTCTGCGCGACGCTTCTCTGAACGTTCATAATAACGTCGCTGGCTGGATTCGGAGAAGCCACCGGTAGAACCTTGGCCGGAAAGTACACTAGCTACAGCTGTGCCTCCAATCGCGCCTGCTGTTGCTAGATCAACCCATGATGCTGGGCCTCTCTCCCTTCGTGGTTCCCGTCCGTATTGTTCCTGGGAGCCGTAATCAGAATCTCGGTGCCCCTCATAATAGCGCTCTAGCATGTGTTTATCCTCTTGTGCCGCCATTTCACTCTCCCTGTCAATGAGTTGGACACCTTGATGCCCATAGTCACGCTTTAGACGCTCGAGGTGATCTGCCCGTCGCTCCTTTTCTGCTTGCTCCCTAGTAAGGTCAAACTGCACGGAACCCTGGTCTTTCATGGTAGAGCGACGTTTCACACTCGACGCCGATGTACCCTCCAAAGACTCTGTATTAAACACAGGCGATGAGTCACTTCGTCGAGGGGGGCGAGTGTTTTTTGATGGCATATCGGTGTGATAAGGGTAAAGCGGGGCCTCATGCTCTCCAGGGCCATCTCGTGACGCTTGAGCGTGATAGTCATAGTGTGCAAATGTATTGGCAAACGGAGGAGGGCGAGATGGTGTAGTGTACGCATGAATTGTCTCTCCTTGAGAAGTATAGACAGCTTGAGAGACGGGTGTCACCGGTTGGGGTTGTTGAAGAGGGATGGGTCCTGGGCGAATTAATGCCGGCTGTTGAGGGAAAGGCGATATATTGACAGCGTCAAAGCGTGAAGGATCGCTGGTGGGCACTGGGGCAACGTGTTGAAGACTCCCAGCACCACCTACGGTGTCCTCGCTGGTACGTCTCCCTTGGTTGTTATATTCGGGGGAACGACTCTCTAATATTTTGGATCTCGTTGACTTCTGCTTTTTGCCTTTTCTGTTACCCCATCTCCAGCCCCACAATGATGTACCAGAATCAGAAGACGGGGAGGCATTACTGCCATAAAGTCCACTGCCTCCAAAAGCAAGTGCTGAATTAACACTAGATGACGATTGATCCCCTGAGTCCACGTCCTCCCAAGCATCGTCATTGGATGAATAACCCAAACGAGCAGGCGTGGGTACTTTTCTCACGAGAATCTCGCCTGCCCGTCGACTCCGATAGTGGGTTGAAGCAGCTATTGCTGTTGCTGTTGCTCCTAACCCCAGCAGGGCAGCGTCCACATCCTCCTGATCCTTCTTCTTGCTCATCTTTTTGGATTTCCCTGATGATCTTTTTGCGTAGCCACTTCCAAATGCTAAATCAGCATCTAGGGATGATGATGACGAGTTGTTGAAGGAGAATATACTTCTGCGCTTTTTAGCGTGTCGTTTTCTGCGATTCTCAGAAGACGCTGTGAAGAATGAGCTCAAGCCACCACCCACAGATTTCTTGGCTGGTCTAGAGATATCCACAAAAGATGATTCAGAAGATGATGATTTACGATTTTTGGCCTTCCGCTGTGACTGGACGCGTGGCTGGCTGACAGACGCAGCCGCTGTGCCAATTGCAGCTCCCAAAGCTGCATTTCGCAGTGCAGAGTGCTTCTCAGACCTGGATGAAGATCGGGACCTGGAGTGGGACCCAGCGCGGGGCAGCCGTCGAGATTCATAGTCCCGTAGGTCTTCGTAGGAGCGGCGGCGTGAGCGCCCATAGATGCCACGAGATGTGTGATTCTGCTTCTCGAGCATTGATAGACTCTCATTATCAGATGTCGAGCTCACAGCTCGGCCGGATCGAACGCTATAGGTATCCTCGAAGTCCCTATTATTAAAAAGCGATTTTACTGTGTACCCAGCAAGCATCCCGGGCAGCCATGAACCAGTGGAGGTTTTCTTGCGACGTCGACCTTCATCTTCTGAAGAAGAGTAACGACTAGCTTTTTCCACTCGAGAGCCGTTGCTGTAGCGGTCACTAGAGCGACGGCGAGGCTTATAAGAATGTTTTCGAGGTGCATCGCGCGAAGAGGTGCCTGGTTCAAAACAGTGCTTGCAAACACCAATGGTTTCAGTGTAATCTTCAAACATACCAACCCCTTCTGTGTCACGCCAAAAATCAAGAAACTTATACAGAGGACCCCGCTGGCGTTGCTGGAATGCCAAAGGCCCAGACTGAAACGGTGCTCCGTGGTAGAGGGCTGCATGGTGAGGGTGTGACGGGTGAGCGGCATACGGTGCTGCCTCCTCAACACCCGCAGTATAGGGGGGTGCATTTAGCTGATCCGGGTACGTATGTGGACCAGTGTGTTCCACAACGTTCGCGGGACCCTCCTCGTAATTTTGATTGCCGTATTGAAACGAATGTTCTGCGTTCAGGGATGATTGGTGGTGATGACCCATCATATAACCTGCTGCCGCACCCACTGCCGCCGCACCAACTGCTGTATTTACACCATGTGCATTGGGCGGTTTGGATGGGTTTGTGCCAGTAGGTGGGACGAACGTAGGCGTCGACCCGACTAGTAATGGAGGGGATCCAGAGCCAATATCCTGAGGATTGCCTTCGTCATGCCCAATAGCAGTTGCAGCAGGCCCTGAGGCCCCTTCAGTTTGTATGGTTGGTCTAGGAGGTTTGGGCGCCGGTCCTGAGGGTGGTTTACTTGATTGTTCAGGTATTTGGATCTCTGGGTCAGCGTCGTCTTCGTAATATGCAGCCGCTGCGCCAACTTGCCCCATACTACTAGGCTCTGGCGGGGGGTTGGCACTCGGTGATGCCGGCATCAAGTGCGCTTGACTATTAGGGATGACCGTTGGCGGCTTAGGCCGAACACCGGGCTGTTGCGCGACTGATTGCCCTTGGTCGCCGTAGTAATCGGCTGCTTCGCCTGCAGGATTTGGGGGTCTGTAAGGTTCGGCAACGAAGGCTGGAAACTGGCCCGGAAACTGCTGCTGTACATGAGGGTCGTAGACACCGGGCACGTTGGGCGGACTTGGCATAGATGTCACCGGGTGTGTGTTGTGGAACGGCGGGGGCGGTTGGGGATGGCTAGAAATTCCCACCTCTGCAGTTAAGTCTGCCCCAGCTCCGGAAATGGGTACACCGGGCGATATAGGCATTTCGGTCGGTTGGGTTCGTTGTCGCTCTCGATGATAGCCACTATCACGGTTCCCATTATCTCCCTCATCTATATTATCATAGCGTCCACGGGTTCGTTCGCGGCTCCGCGATCGGGAGCGATTGCGTCGGGGTCGGGCCTTGTCATCGCTATTATCACTGTCTATATATCGATCGCGACGTTCACTATCGTTGGTATCTCTGCGCCTCGGTACCCGTTCGATGATATCTCGTCCGGGTTCGATCGCGCTATGGGGTTCCGCTGTCGCATAGCTCGACGCAACGGATTCGCCTGCTGCGCTAGGCGCATAGCGCTTGCTGCGGTTGCCAGACGATGAGTAGGTTGACAGGTCACCGAAACCTCGATCACGGTCGTCACCCCGTGAGGACTTGCGGCTCGCTGTTGATGAAGCTTTAGAATCCGTTCTGCGACGGTTACTACTCTTAGCACTGGAGCTGCTGCGGGCATCAGACGAACGGCCCCCGGCCAATAAGGCCTTGAACATGGTGGGCAGAGAGCGATCAAGGCGATGCCCTAAAACGCCAGGCAATCATGTGGGATACGGGCCGCTGCAACTGTCGAGATAGGCAAAGGAAAATGTAGGTGTGTGCGTGGTTTCAGAGAAAATACAAACCGCAGCCGGCTCTCAGATAGCGAGGATAATAAAAATCGAGACAATGAGAGAAAAAAAAAGGAATGAGAAAGAAAGAAAGGGAATTAGCAGGTAAAGCGTAAGGGGAATAGTAGAATGGGAAGGAAACAACGATTAGGAGCAAAAAGGACGCGTATAGATTGCTCGGTCGGTTCAGCCAAGTTGTTTTTGCGACGGAAGAATAGTAAACATTGGCGCAGCTGAACCGTGGTTCTTTTTTTTCCCTTTCTTGCTCGGAAGTCGGAGGAGGGCCCCAGCTTCTAGCGGAGGCGAGGACCACAGTGCCACTTTGGTCAGCAATCTAAGTTTGGTTGCTCCAGACAATCGTGCCGCTAACTAGGGCGATCGAGAGGACCTAGCGTCCTCAGGCAAAGATGGACGGTTTTGATTATCTGAGATAGAGGGGAGAGAGAGAGATGGTGCGGAATTGAAGGAATGCGGGGAAGCTGATGATGTAGGAGATAAACTGAGTTTCGATCTAGGATGAGATACCTTCCCTATAGTAGGTTTAAGAAAAAATGAAGAATGCAGAGAAGGTAGTTGGAAAGATTCAAAATCGCGGTGAGGTGTGGGTGCCATGGTTGCACGTGCGGGACAGGTCGATGCACATAATCAAAACCAAGAAGGCTGGGCCACATGGTCATCATTATGGGCCGCTGCCCCCATAATTCGAAGGTATTTATCTAGCGGGTACGACATCAGGAGTACGCGATGTCCAACCCAGCCTCTTCAGTTTAGTAGTAGTCGCTGAGTACTAAAGTAGTACCACTACTTTAGTACTGGTACATTGCAGCTGGTTCCACCTTGCCCAGCCGGTTAACATGGTACGAAAAGAACCTTGGTTGCTGAGAATGGTGCCTGAGGCATTGACGTTCCCATTCAACAGTTGCCTTGAGCATCCGAATAAGCTCGGTGCAACATCCATGGAACATGGTCATCCTTATTACAACCTTATCCTCTTAACATATCGTCAACCTTTAGATGTCCATACCCCTCTACTATATAATTCCAAAAAAAAAAGAAGGTTAAACTATTATGCTTAAGAGTCGAGACATTCCCGCCCCCTCCCACCGGCGGCACAAAACTCAAACGCGAATCTACCATTTCTGCAAGGTCGTGGGTGTCAACCCCAACCTGCGTCATAGGCTTCAGATGCTGTGGATACAAGGGAACTAAGGGCAGGGACCCTCATGATTCATATATGCCCCAGTCATTATCTTACACGAGAATTGGGGAGAGGCCGTGAATGCAACATGTCGAGCAGGAAAGGATATTGTGGATGAGGACCCAGATTATATCCATTTAATCCAGCCGGCATGCGCCCTCAACTCTGAAGACACACATCATCCCAGCAAGCAAAGATAATAAGAGCCGCCAAAAAATCCTATGCCGTAAGTAATCGCCGCCTAACCTGTAAGATGCACGACACAGCGCTCCATACGAAAGTTCCAAAATGTATTTGTATGTGGAGGCAATCCTCCATGATCCGCTAGAAATGCAATGACAGATCCCTCCCGTACCCATTTCCTGCTTCGATTAGCAGGTGCAGTCGACGCCAACCGAAACCTTTGGAAATATCACAAAAGAATAAATAAATCAAAAGTCAACAGAGTAAACCGTCAAAGAGCCGCCCTTCCTCTCCACATGCACGAGACCAGGCCACAGACACAAACCACAAATGCAGGTGGTATCTAAAATTGAGACGAAAAACAAACAAATAAGCCACCATGCAAGTACACGTATATATCATGAGTTGAATACGAAATTAAACGTTGAAACGCGCTCTGGATAGCCCACTGGTGGAGCAGAAAAAATCGAAGTGCCGACGGCAACGAACGCTATAGCCACCTAGGTGCGTCATTCGGCTTGCACGTACTCATTTAGCTGAGACACGTATCGGAGATGCTAGCAATGCTATCGATTAAGTAGTCGAAATCTAGATATGCTAAGCTGTCTCCAGCTTAATCAGCGGTATCCCTCCACTCTGAGGGATTTCCAAATATTTTCTCGTATATTTCGGTAAGGATTCGCGCGTCAGCTCGGAGACTAGGAGAAATATAACGACTCTGCAGCAGGAAGTTGATTGTTCGCTTAAGAAGTCTCTCGAGCTCGTTTCGATCCACTAGTTCAGAGAGGCTAGACATATATGTAGCGGACAATACCAACATGTTACCAAATTGTCTGTGAAGGTACAATAATGTCAGCTGATGCACTCCAACCCAAGCTTAATATCTGGGGGTAGTATTCACGTACGCATGGGCAGTACCAAAAATGTTGGTCACCACCGGGCGACCCTTTATGCCATCAAAGGCTACTGTACTTAGAATAGCTGAATCAATGCAAACTTTACAAGCCCTTCGTAGCTTTGTGGGCAAGTCACGGTGTGCAATCCCTGTAAACCCAGATGCAGGACCTATATCACTTGACAGACGAGCCATATTCGTGGCACCTTGATTATGGTTCAGTGATGGCGATATCTGTTGCGATTTAGAAACAGTCATAGCAGTAGCTTCAGTAGATGGGCCATCCGATGATGCGCGAAGGTCTAATTGTCCATAGTAGTGAAGGGCGTGATAAAGTAAAGGGCGGTGGATAATGTAACGTGCACCATAGTATTTAGCTCGCATTCGCGCGACATTAATCTCTTCCGATGGTGGGTCTGTGTCTTTCCACTTCATCACGGCAGGCAGACTGTTTCGCCAAAGCTCGAGATTCATACTTAAGATTTCTTGAACGTGTGATGACCAATGAGTTTGCCCTTGCTCTGTGAACATCTTAGTACTATTTAACTTAATAATATTTCTAAATACTAGAAACTTACTTTCGACTTTGTATAGATCAGTATGAACACGGTTGAGAACCTTTCTTAGATGGATCTGGGCCGAGTAGAAAAACATCATCATAGTACTTGGGGCGGAAATTTCATTCGGAAGATTGAGAGTAAACCGCCCCTTTGGTAAGGAGATCCGAGCTTCGGAGCGTGATATACCGCTAGCGGGAAGATCAAGCTCTGCTAATATATCACTAAATGCAAGTTTAGCACTTCCTCAAGAAAATAGTAGGAGAATAGCAAAAATACAGAAGGTGCACACATACCTCTCCAGTTGAAGACAAGTCCAGTACGCAAAATCGTAAAGGTCCTTGTCGGAGCCATCAGGCATCTGTGTGTAACGCTTTCTAGATGGTCTAGTCAGTGGCATACACTATGTTTGGATGGAAATGGCAGCCCATACGATCGAACCAAAACTTGGCAGGCCCTGGCGGCTTGAGAAATCCATCCATGGCTTTGAAAGGGGTGCGCCAGCTGGCCTGCGTAGAGCCCTGCTAATAAGGCTGCTTGAACGTGAGGCAATCTATTTGCTCCTTGCAGGCTTCCAAGGATCTGGGTAGCGTATGCGTAAAATGCTAAGCCAGGAATATAATCCAAATTTTTGTCCTGGGGTATTGGCTGCCCCTCAACACCGCTCTGCCGGTTGCCCATTAATGACGGAGATGCAAAGGTATGGTTGTCTGTGATGTAGCCGCTGCCTTGCGATTGAGGAACAGAATCTGACCCCGCGGGCGATAATAGGCCGTGCGTAGGAGGACCAGGTATTGCCTCTTTTCGAAAGTCGATCACACTGTCTGTAACTGGGCCGGGCACAGGATTGGCTTCGCAGATACTGCCAAGGGCGAGGACTAGAAGAATAATAGCATTATAGATAGATTTTTCTATGCGCCGGCTGCTACCTTGTTGCGCAGCAGATTGCATATCACATCCTATACCTTGAAAATTTTCGCATGAACGCTTTCGTTTTGCGCCTCGGGGTACATCATTCACGTGGCTATTCGGCACTCCTGGGGATGGCACAGGACCCTTCAATGGGCAGTACGTCCTGATAAAAAAGTCGATCTTGTTCTCCAAGTCGCTCTGGTCAAGAAACGGATGAAGCTGGTGCATGTGCTTCATATAGCTTTTATGGTAGCGACGGACCATATCAGGGTCCGCAGTTAGCATACCATCTTCATCAAGCCCTTTATTCTCAAGCTTGACCTGGGGTTGGTTTACATACACCCCCCAAGGTCCACTAGAAGGGGATGCCGCATAATATGGCTGATTCTCGCTGAAGCTAGTACTCAAGGTCGTCGGCGGTGGGGACAGACCATTGTCTTCACTAGTCTCATCTCCCTCTCCACGACCATAAACACGAATTAGGCCTCTTTTTTCTTCAAGTTTCATCACATAATCCTCATCATACTCTCTTGGACGAAGTAGGTTCCGAATAGAAGGCCACAACAACAATTTGTGAGCCGCCGTTGTGTGCTCTACAGGAATTGAGAGCTCACCATCCTCACCAGAGGGAACAACTTGCTCTGTGGCTGTTTCAGTTGGTTCTGGTATCTGCTCCTGCATTATAGCAATACTCTCATCCTTGGCTTTAGATTCCTGAATATCAATTAGGTCCTTCTTTGCCAATTGCGGAACTGCCGGTTTTCGTGATTCCTTAGATGCGGACTTTGTGTCTAACTTTGCCAGGATGGAATTAAAATTGTTCCCATGTTCCGTGTTAAGTTGGTCTAGACGATCGAATCGGTCCAATATGGTGTCTTGGAATGATTGCAATCTATCTAATAAAAGCTGGGTCGCTTTTTCTTGTCTGTATAGGTTGTTAGTTTCTTTTCATCATTGCTTCAGAATATTAGAATAGAAGGACTAGAAACACAGACTTGTGCGGAGGGACTTCTTTATAAACGCAGTTTAAGTTGTTCTCTTTGCAATGGCTACATGACGGCCGACCTTCATCGCATTTTGCTTTCCTCGCTCGGCATTGATCGCAAGCCTTCAACCATGGGGCGAACAATATGTCAGCAACACGTTCTCATTTCACATATATGTGCAGTGTGGAACTTTGCGGTAAGGAAAATAATCGTGAGTTTACCTGCTGTGCTCGTGCTGCCTTGCGCTGGCGAATACCATAGGCTTGGCTTTGGTAATAGCTAGAATCATACGGGGCTGGTGTATGAGACATAGGCGGAACAGGGGTAGAATATGGAGCTGGGGGAATCGAGTGGGGTGGCAATGGAGGTGGAGCGTCACCATTGCTGTGCGGCTCTTGAGGTGGAAAAGACATCCGAGATCGATATTCAGGTGCCGCAGAATGTGGTGGCTCATGGGGTGTTCCATTCATGGGGCCCCGGAACGATGGATGCGCTTCCGTGGGTGTGTGCTTTGGGCCAGTTAGGCTTCCCTGTCGGCTATACGGGCCGTCGGGGGGAAGCTGCGGCAGTTCGCGATTCGGGATAACAGGGTACCCATGTGAAGATAATGGCGGAGGAGCAGTGGATGTTCGACGCTGTTCTGCAGGGTGACCTTCATAGGGTGGGTAATGGCGCCATGGCTGTTCGTACATTCCCGGTACACTTGGTGGACCATGCGATCCGTCGGGGGGAATGCGATGCATTGAGGGCGCAGGCCCAGAAAAGGCAGGAAGTGTTTTTGGTTTATCGTCCGTTGAGATAATTTCCATAATCGTGGGTCCGCAGCTACGGCTAGGATCACCAGATCGCCGCAGATCCGTAGTGGACGGTCGATTCAGTGCGAGAGACATACGGTCATGAGGACATCATGTCCCAAAGAATTGCTATCAAGGACGGATTTAGGCCTCCGTACACTTGGTGATTTACACCAAACTAGTGAGGCGGTGGAGTCTTACCACAGTAAGAGCTTTGCCAGAGGTTCCCAAAATTGGCAATTAACTCTTGACGAGATCTTAGTTGTTGGCAGTGGATTGGTTGCCCTCTCCTCCGTGGAGCTTGTATTAGGTTGCGGTCTTTCAAAAGAGCGGCGACGCCAGAATAGTTGACGTTCTAGTATCACGCGAATAGAGGTTCGAGGTTTCCAGTTTGTTTGATTGCCGGATGGGAGCAACTGTCCACAACTTAATGGCTTCTAATAGTTAGCTATAGTGGGTTTCAAAAATAATGATCGCAAAAACAGTATTATCAACAGTCGCCAAGTGCAACATTGGCTAGAAGATTTAAGAATGAAAAAAAATAGAGGAAGAACTCTGGGGAAATTAGGTAAGAAATGGTAATAAAGGCAAAGGAAAGCTAATGCAAAACGAAATCCAGAATGATGGTAACAGTAATAATAGGTCGGACATCAAGGACAAAGCTCAGAATACTTAGTACCTGTCATAAATAGTATAAGCTGGGGGGAAGGAGATGGAAAAGAACGAGATCCGCGCAGGAGCTAACGACTGGAGTGGGCACACCGACCCTGGTCAGTGGGAGAAAATAAGGTATGTAAGTAATCTCTTCTCCAGTACGGAGGTAGTCCGTATAGGTACTTTTCTTTTTATAACGCCAAAGTGATGCGCAGGCGAGGGTTCCAAATCAGGTAAGAAGAGCGTAAAAGGGAAAGGGAAACGAGAAATTAAGGGAAAAAAAA
>ML736193.1:29470-44015 GCA_009193595.1 Aspergillus bertholletiae
AAAAAAAAAAAAAAAAAAAAAAGGCGCAGCTAAGAAGCAAACCAACGAAGCTAGAACAGGGGTAAACTGGTTGTAAAATAGTGCTGGTGATGTTCTTATAACGGTAAGAGAATCATAAATCACAACGGCAATAATAACAGTAGTAAATAAGTAGTACGTACACCGTGGTGGCCCAAAGGATGAAATAAAATACGACGGTCGTTTGGCACTGCCTCTACTCTCCGATCAGTTGGGAGATAGTTAAGCCAAGCCGTCGGGTCGCGTGGTGCGCGACAACAGATCGAACGGTGAGAAAGCCAAAAAAAAAATATTAAAAAAACCAAAAAAAAGGGCCGGGTCTGCTCTGGTTTATTAGAGAGTCAAAAGACATTGGCAAAAAGCGGGAAGTGGCTGCCAGAGATGAACGGAGGGATAGCAATGGAGACACTGCAGGAAGAGGGATTAAACTGAAATAGGTAAAGGCCGAAGTACTTACCGTCAGGTATGAGAGGAAAGAAAATAGATAAAGTGGTGATTAGTTGGTACCGTAAAATAGTCCTGGTAGTAGTCGTAGTTGGAGTAGTGGATGAGGAAGAGGGGCGGTTTGAGACCCAGTAAAGTCGGTAGGTATCTACCTAAGGGACCCGACTGTGGCCAAGTGGGAATGAATGATCTGCTGGGGAAACAAAGTAGGTAAGGTTGGAGGGACAAATAAGAGTCGCAGAAAGACGAGAATGAGAGACAGGTATGGGGGCAAAAAGAAAAATTAAAGAGAGGTGGTAATAAGAAAAATAATAAGAATAATAACGGATGGGGGACGCAAATCCACAGACAAACAGAGCTGTGATAGCAAATTCTTGATTGATTGATGGATGGGACTGATTGACTGATGACTGAGATGAAGAGTGGTGACCTTGCCCCTCTTTTTTTTTTTTTTTTTTTTTCTGGAAGTGGAGGTATTGTCCGTAGGGAGTGTCTAGTGGTCAGTAGTATGAATGGATGAAGAACTTCCGTCTCCTTCCTTTACAGATAATAATAATAATAATAATAATACCGATAACAATAGAAACACCAATCTCAATAGCACCAGTGGTGGTAGAAGTAATAGAAGGCAGTCCCCTTTTCCCTCTCTGTTGTTCTTATTCTCTTGATAAAATTCTCTTTCACCCTTTGGGTATTCTATCGTCTTTCGTTGCTTTTTGACGCGCGCCTCCTTCTGACAGATTGTTGACTGCTTGGCTAGGTCTTGCAACCTGGACCAGGGTCCTGGCTTGCAGAGAGAATTACCAAAAGCCACCGAAAATTGACAGATCGCTTTTTTTTATTTTTTCTTTCTTTCTTTTTGGGTCTATACTTTGGTTTCGGTTTTGACTCTCTGCCGTAAGAAAACAAAATGGGAAGGGGAGCAACAACGGAAAAAGGGTAGCAGGAAAAAAAATTAGAGTGGAGCCGCAAACTGGAGCTGGTTGCTAACGCGGGACGGAAGGAGAATCACAAATGAAGAAAATCACACACCGCGGAATCCGTAAAATGTTTAAGCTACCTTTCAATTTCCTATCTTGTCAAAGGTCCGACAATCAGCTCCATTCTTTTATTTTTGCAATGCCACATGGAAATATCTTGGGGGAATTGGTGTTACCCGAGCTGAACTGGATCGCCCAACGGCATCTACGTAGTGTAGCTAGGCAGGCGTGAGAAAATATATAAGTAGGATGATGACCGTTACAATTGATGCCAGACCAAGCCCGGATCCTTCTCAAACTTCTCGTTGGGAATGGATGCCCATGAGATGATCACAGAGTGGTCGGTGCCCAAAATCCGGAGGGGCAATTTCAGCGGTGGACTGTGTTGGTCACCAAAATATATGGCGGATCAAGAGGAAAATACCGATACTTGCGTTAAAAGTCTTGATTACCAAAAGACAAAGAACTGTGCAAAGGGGGTTGAGGGAAGGGGGGAGAGTTAAATAAAAATATCCTTTTCTTCCTTGGCTTTCCCTCTTCCCCCTTTTAAATTCTGCGACTGTCTACTATTAGATCATCGTGTTGGGTACAAGAAAGTGAAACTAGGAATGGAAAAAACGCATGGAGTGGCCACAACACCTGATTAATGATAAAAGAAGAGACCGGGATGGTTTATCCATCTTCAAAGACCGTTATATGAAAAGTCCAAGTAGACAGTAACTAGTACGGAACTTTACATATTCTGGACATGCTTCTTGTCAATCCCTAAGCCTCTCAGGCGCATTCCTTGAGTCTGTTAGTGCCCATCTAATGCTGTGATCAAGCTTACCCCAGCCTATTATTGGCAAGACCACCCCCCTATCTTCGGCTTTTGGTGGGCTTTGAGCTGAAGTCAATGCTCGCAGAGTATCCAGGTGAGGAAGAGCACTGTCGCAAAACCTAAATCTAAGGGGCATCAGGACTGTGCTGTACAGTGCATATCGAAAGGGAGGGAGGGGATACACTGTCAGAACCAGGGGGGGAGGGGGAGGTTACAGCACAGACAGTCCAAGCTGGAGTCTCGCATAGAGGGAACGAGACAGTGTGAGTGCGAGGTATGCATGATGTGACCCAAGAAGTGCCTTCACAGCCCCACGCAAAAGCAGAAGACGGTGAGAATCGATCAATGATATGGAGTTGTCACTTGGTCGTTGGAATCAAGGGTCATGCCTTAGTTTTTCAACACCACACATGCATATGTAGTAGTACGTACCCTGCAAACTAGCTTTCTACATGGATTAAGGAGTCAGGAGGACCGCCTGATTCAAAAAGGCGGAGAACTACCATGCTACCTTCATTATTGTGAAACTTCAGGACAGAAAAAGTCATTATTATTTCTTCAGAGGTCACAATTTTCTGTTCTTTATCTTATCTCTTATTAGCAAGTTCATTTTATGTAAGGTGTTTTCCCGTTATATATATAAAAAAATGACGTTGCTGAAGCTGAACAGCAAGCCCATAATACAACCATTCAAGGAGCGTCCCTGTCGGTAGAGGTCCTGTTGACTTACATATGTACGCACATACCCCATGAAAGTACTCCAGATGTAACTATAGGTACATACATGAATAGTTACTTTACTACTATTTACATAGCACTTACTCCACAGCCAAAACCAAAATATACTGAGTACTTGAATGGCAACTGTTCCAATCAGCAGGGAAACCACTCCTTCTCCATCCATGGTGCTACCTGGTCGGGAACTGGTAAAGTTACGGGATGGTTCCTTTGGTACGCATACCTCAGGTACAACGCGGTACATTACCCGTACCTTCCCAAGCTCATTTGGTCACGGGTACAGCCACCATTGTTTTCCTCCATACAATATCGGATTACGCTCGGGGAACAGAAATGCCATAATCGCCGCCGTATTCATGCTGAACAGAAAAGGCCATGTGTCTTCTAGAGCTTACTTACGGTGTGAAATATGTATGCTCCATATACTAGTCAACCCCGTATTTGCCATAAAATCTCTTGGAGACTCCTGCCCTATTCAGAGATATTATACGGGGAAATTCCCCTTGCAGTATGTATACTAGTATATTCCTCTACCGAGGGATAGCTACTGCTCTGGAAAGCAATGATAATATCATTCAACACTATAGGTGCAGAACACCTACCTGAACCAGAAGATTCATTACCCCGTCTTTCGTTCGATCGTGTATTTAACCCGTATAGAGCACCGCTCCTCCTATCAAGAGCTTGAGGCTAGGCTAGTGGATGTAAAGAATGTTACGGGGTATTTCAGCTCGAATCCTGTACGGGATATGTACTACCTAGTCAATAATAGGTACCAGAGCCCGACCGTCATCCGTTAGTGGGGTTCAGCCCCATCTGAAGACCGCTTGAATTACTTTTGACGGAATGAGTAAACAGTCAAGGACCCAAATTTTTGCCTGGATTTTCTCGGCATCGGAAAAAAGGAGGGGCAGAATTGGACGGCATGTCGTAATGGATCATCAATTGTCGGCGCTCCTGCTCACCTTTTTTTTTTGCCACTTTAGACTCATCTGTTTTCTTTCTTTGTGTGGATGAATACATGCCCACACATGAATACTACTCCCCAAGCGAGAAGAGATCACATCGGCCCGGGCGTGTCAATATCAGGCCGTGTTATGCCTTCCAAAAGAGATTAAATAAAACCTGCCCAGAATTCCGCTCTCAATCCAAGCGTGGTTCAATCCCCGAACCTGATTGAACCATGTGCTCAATCCACCGCCACCAATTAATTCTATCTAGTCGCCATTCCCAAGGGCCACCAAATCCTTTCTCTTTTCTCCTCCCTCGCTATCCGGTTGATCCGCAATTTTAACTTTGCCAAATCCCGTCTCCCTGGTACCATCCGTCGGTTGGCCGCATAAATTTCTGGATCTTCACCTAGTCCATAGACCGCCTCATCGGGTAACTGGCACGAACCGGGCCCATCAGCCTCCGCAAGTCTACCTATGACATAGCCCGTCCCGGCTTAGGTAGGTTTCATAGAGTTGATTTGGGACGGAACAGAGTCGCACAACGTCTCGCTCAACCTCGATAACTAACGCCCCCTGACTTTAGTCAAGGTTTGGAGATGATATGATCCACTGTCAAAGTTTCCTGCGGGTGGTGTGCATGCATGCTGTATGGCGCGTAGAACGGCACTATAATGGAGCGCCGGACGTAAGGGATGACCCCGTACTGCACATCATCGTTTGTCTGAAGACTATCCAGAGTGGAAGCCAGTACGGATCAGCCCATCATCGAACATAGACATTTGGAAGAATCGGTTACACTAACGTCGCGGTTGCTGGTCTTGATAAAAAAAGCCATCGGCACTGATATGCTTCTGTCTAACATGGAAACTTGGAATGGTAGGGATAGAGTTCCTCCGTGGCTGGGAACGCCAAAGGTGATAACATATCATCATATTGTTTGCGTTATCTCTCTCGGCAATCGGTGAGATTTCTCCCTTTTTCTTCGTCTGTTCTAGGAAAGCTCAACCCGCAATTCAACATTGGTGGAGTTCGGGAATAATGCAAAACGGATATACGCTAAATAGAGTCTCCCATGTATCACAGGACTCATCAATGGCAACTAGTAGCAGCCATGTGACGAAAAGGATATTTGATAAACATTAGATACATAACTAGGTTGGGGTTGTTACGAAACACCGGTGACTGCAACCCTTCAAGCCTGGTTTGTAATTTATTAGCCGAGCCTCGAATCACAAACGCCATGAGCACTCTGCTTGGTAGTTATGCCATGGCTATCTGCGGAGTAAACATATAATGGAAATCCCGCTTAAGATACGGAGTAGAGGATGAGATCTTAGACCAGCTGATACGGCTGACAACTGTCACGAGCTTAATCATCCAATTGAGGCCATTTCCGACTTAGAAAAAGATCGGTGTAGTCCGTAGATCAATTTGATGTCTCAGAGCAAATCCAGGAAGATAATAACACTGGTCCGCCTGAACGGCCAACAGTTTGTGGGTCGATGGTTTAAAACAAAAAAAAAAAAAAAAAAAAAAAAAAAAAAAAAAAATGGTTTAAAAAAAAAAAAAAAAAAAAAAAAAAATCAATCGCTGACTATTTGTCGCATGATGAGCTGAAATCAGGACCTTATTCTCGCTCAGCTAGACTTCTAAGTGGCAAGTATTGCTCCCCCAGCCCCGTGATAAACTCCGTACTTCTTTAATTGACAGCGGGATGGACCGCCCGTCTGACGAGCTCCGAGGATCTGGTTTAGGTAGATCTTAGTCCTACTTAATTGGGTAAGCACAGCGAGGATTGAAGTCTTGCAATTAGGAGGTCAGGGTCTTATAGGTAGATAGATTGGTAGTTAGCGTAGACAAACAAAAAAAACGAAACTAGTAACTACCCACCACACCTTGACTACTGACGAAGTGGTACTCTTTAGTTGATGGTGGAGATTGGCGAATTCCACCAGAACCTCTGGCAGGATATCACCGTTTTGATGTGGCACCTACTACATTTTCTTTAATATCGTCTAGCTACCAATGACTCGACGGCTCTACCGTTGTCGCACTATGGACTAGTAGTGTACCAACCCAGAGTGAACGTATCACAATCGACCTCATTCTAAGAACTCCGTAAACGATACATTTAAGATATGTTAGTTAATGCAGATGAAAACCGTCCAGGTTTCCCGGAGTTGGATCTTCATGTGGAATAGCTCGCGATACTAGTAGTCTTTCAACCTCCCCCCCCTCCCCCTGGGGCTATACTCCGTATGAAATCAAGCGCATGAATAGCTGAAACTAAAAGCCTCGCCATTGAGTTGCCGGTTCAGCCACGGAGATTAGCAGATCTGGGAGCGGACCTCCTCTAAGAGCAGACTTATGTCATTACTGCATTTTAGCAAAAGTTTCTTCTGTTGCTTGCTTGTCAGATACCCCGGCTGCAAAAATTTCAGATGCGTTTTGGGATATTAGCATCAACATTGATGACCTACTAACTAATTACTTAGTTATGTGGGTATGTTTACCTAAACTACTACTGTACCCACAACCACGTGGGCTGCGCGTCTGTAAAAAAAAATAAGAAATCCAGAAATAGGCCGAAGAAACGTTACGCAAAGAAATTGGCTGTCGGTCCTTCGTACAGCTGTGGAAATTTACTGGCGGGCTGTATAATAAGTACTGGAGCACTACTTACTTACTGCACCCTAAATGAGGGTGGCGACAATGGATAAACATGAACAGCTCCCAGAATGTAAATTGTCTTTTTTTTTTATAAAAAAAAATTCAAATCATTCATTTCTTGGCTACCTCCTTACGCGAACCATGATCAGACCCCATCGATCGGAGGTGGTCAGGACTTGGGCCTCCTGGTCGAAGTGAGGGGTAGTGTCATGCTCCATACCAAACTATGCACATATTTCCAACTCAGATTTTGTACCGAGTAATAATCATCTCCCATTTCCAGGAACAGATCTCCTGATCTCGCTGCTTGCATGTGCAGTGCATCCCCCCTCCCCCAATGCTGTGATGATTAACCTACGCTGCATTCTCGTCCTCGTTACACATTTAAATCTCAAGTATGGACACGAGCAATAATTACAAAAAAGAAAAGAAAAAAAAGCGACTGCTCTTTTCCAATTTTAGCCGCCCCTTTATATTTGAATAGAAGTACTATAGCAGTAACTCTACGCCCATACCTAATGACGGACCTAAGGTAATAGGAGTGAGTTAGTGGGAAGAAGATAACCATGCTTTCGTAGCACCTTTCCCTTAGAACATGAATCTTAAATTAAAGTGTTCTATCTAGATACTTGATCCCATACATGGCTCGCTAGCTGTAGCGACGATCTTAAAAGAATGTCTCCGCGGGCGCACTTGAGCAATAAGGCAGAGTCTAAAAATGCCTGCGAATTGACCTACTACAACTCATTTCACCCAAAACAGAATAGAATATATATAGAATTTTTTTTTTACCCAAAAAAAAAATTACTGGGAGGAAATCAACTTGGAGTAGGAGCCCTCGGGGGAAAAAAATTCTAGCCTGATGGCATTGAAAGTGCTGTATGACCGTCTTACTCTCGATTGTTTGTTGATGGATGAGATGTGTAACTTCGCCACCGCCCACGAGTACTTTATAGTTCTTCCATTACGAACCAAGGGTGGTTCTCCAATTTCATTCGTATATCACTAATGAATGATTCTACGCCCTTTGTTTGTAAAAAAATCCAAAAAAAAAAAGAAAGAAAGCAAGCAAGAAAGAAAAAGAAAACGCCCAGTAGTACAACAGGGAATACGAAGACTCCATACGATGGTACTGTAGTACTGCTAGCTAGGTAAGCAGGGTCTATGTAGTATTCAACCGCCCGTTCCCCCTCCCTTACTCAGATGATGCTTAAAGGGTAGCTCTTGGGTATCTAACGGGCCCCTAACAAACTATGTTGACCCATGGACCTGGTTAATGGGCTCGGGAGGCTTTAGGGATGCTTGAGTGTCGGGAATATGACAGCTCCTGGTGGGTGGCCACTGTGCGACCCCCCAAAAAACCACCCCTTTGTGCCCAACTTATTGACCCGTTGCACTGGCAAGCACTGGGACTTATCGATTCCATAGCCTTTAATTACATGCGTAACGGAATATATCGCTCCATGTATTCCGCACATGCCCATCTGGTTACGATTCACCCAATGTGAGAATCGCCTCTAGGCGCGCGTTGCCCATGACGCCCGTGGACCTATCACATTCCCGCTGGTCTGGAACCCCAATAGCCTTTCCTCGAAGTTTGTCGTGGTTCTGGCTCCGAATAAAACCGGAACGGCACGAAGAGACTAACAGGGGGCGGTGGGGGAGACACGGTGGAGAGAGTGAGTGAGTGAGAGAAAGCTATCTATGTACAGTACCTACATGATGTGGAATGGCGGAGTATTTACACTTGCATACTACATATATATCTATTGTTGAGGAGCAGTCAATTGATATTTGTAGGACGGTTTATATCATATGCATTGCTATTACTGCTGCTGCTGCCGCCGCTGCCTCCCACGTCCGTAGCCATATATTTTGACACATACACTTATATACAGATCTCGCTCGCTTATGCACAAGATGCTCTGCACCTGAGGAAATTGCAGGCATGTCAAGCTGAAATGCGAAGGAAGCTTGGTGGTTAACGCGATTAGGGCGGAGTCGGTAGCAGTGATCAATCAGGCTTTATTTTAGCCGTCATGCAAATCGCCCAATCTGGAAATCGCGTGGGAGATTATAATGGATGAAGAGCCCTGCCAATGGAGATGGCCCAAGCTGATACCTAGCCAAATCCGTGCGCTTCGTTCTAGTTTAGTTTGCAGCTTCCCATATCCTTACCGAGGAGGCGCCCAATGGTACGTGACTATCATACGCGGAGAGATCAACATATGGACAAAGCTTCCCGTGTTGAGTGTCCACTGGCTGTCTTGTCATCATTTGCTAGCAAGGACTTGACTCCTGAGTCTCCTGATTGGAAATCACATTGCTCTTGTTGTGACATCCTATCATGATGTACATCCTTCCATACCGTTTTAGGGCTGCTTCGAGAAACTCCCGACCCAATAGACTAGTCTAGAATACCATCGACTTCAATGAAAAGAAATTTGAGAAAGAAAAAAACAAAAGAAAATATATGTTCAAGGGGGGGGGGGGAGGCAATGCATCATATCTTCACTTATTAATAGCAATTCTTACATTTAGTTACCCTTTACTCCCCTTTAGTATCATCGTAGGAGGGAAAAAAAGAAAAGAAAAGAAAAGCAAAGAAAAGCGCCTCTCCCACGGCCAATGCATCACGACAGCGATTAATTATCTCCACAATCAACATGACTCGGAACGGCATTTCCTATAGCCCTATGTGTAGTAGTCGCACTACCGTAATAATCCTAGAGTATTGCCTCACTATTGGTGTATGATATCATTGACACCTGCCTGTACACGGGGTAAAATTCTATTCATTCATGGAGCACGGAGTTCTTCTCCAAGATCCACCTACCCTATGGGCACCAATTACCTGGCTCGCACAGACATTGGAAATCCGGTAATGGACGATCAGAGCCTCACTACGTTGAGATACGAGATTGGCTGACGCCTGTCTCGGTTAGTAGTTGCGAGCGTTGTTGAATTTCCAGATACGCACCTCGAGTAATTTCGAGTCTACCTGAGAGAGGCAACGATGTTCTGCGCCGATGGCATGGCGTTTCAACGCTGGGGGGATTCGTGCTTTTGCCCGCCTGACACGATGGTCAAATTGCTAGTATTGTCACGTCTTTTCACATCAGATTTCATGATCCGGAGTGGGGGATTGATTGGTGGGGTAGCTCTGACGTAGCTCTGGCTTTTCTCCATCTCTTTTTTTGAACTTAACCAATGTGTTCTCCGCGACTCGGCCGATGCAGTCGAGTGGGGTTGAGGAGAAACCAGTCATCTGCCTCTTCATCCAGAGTAGATTTTCTCCGATTAGCTCTTATCTCGTTCAGGTAGAGAAAGCCCCCCGCGCGCTATTAGTGGGAGAAGAAGCACTTTTAGGATCATGTGCTTCCAGTCCAGCGTCTACAGCGGCTTTGGCGCATTCACACCTCTTCCTCGTACGCTGGCACTGTCGAATGGGATGTGGTTATGAAAGAGGCGCACATACCAAGCAGCAGATATGTCATCGACGAGGAGGAGAAGGAGAGGGGAGGAGGGTGGTCTTCTCATCTTATTGCACACCGGCACTTTTTCAATCGGCAGATAAGACCCCCCGTTTGACAAATTAGTTCTTCCGCTGGAGTTTGACGTCTCCTAGGTTAATATGTGGGGCTGAACAAAGAAAATGTAATTGAAATATCTGATAGTCTATCTCTCCAAGTGGCTCCAAAGGTTTAAGGCCAAGCAAGATTGACTTACCTTACTTACTGCCAAGATCAGCTTCCTAAGGACAGATCCGAATGCAACGCACTAGATAACCCGTCCCAGACAACCCATTCCCATAGACGACACTGCCAAGTATCACATGTTCTCATGCTTTTTAGGACGCTTCAAACCATCGAAAATAGAGAAATATCACTTACCAATGCACTTAGGACTCGAAATTTCAAAAATGTAGACAGCGTGGATGGTTACTACAGTGGGTGCTAGTGTCGTCTCTCTCTGAGCCTGTCCAATTGGTAGGTATCAGAGCCATGGAGGATATCAGTTTGGGATATCGTAGCCTTTGTAGGTTGGATCTTGATACAACTGCCTAAGGGTCATTAGATCTACGCCAATTGGCTACGTGAGTTGTAAAGTGGGATAGCGTAGAAAAGATTTCAGACCATACTAACCAACTTCCTTTGAATATAAATCTCTCACTACTGCCTTGCCCTCCAATACTCCGTAGTCAGAGTGTCAACGAGCACAGATGAGAGACTTCGGTTCCACCGGGGGGTTTAAATTGATGAGTGTTGGGGGGACCCAATACAAGCACAGAGAGTCATATAGTGGAGAGATCAAGCAATGATTATATGAAATGTCATGAAATGAATCATACCAGCGCTAGTAGGATATAAATCAAATCATTTCATTTTCACATGACATCATATCACTCCTATGCATGAATAATCCTAAGCGTCCCACTCTACTTCAGTGGTTGAGGCTATCAAATCTCGCGAGAAAACAGCTGGATAGGAGCAACTTTGGCGCTTCTCCGGCCAGCAGGCACAGACAAGCCTTAGCGAACCTTACCATAAAAGAGAATATTAAATAAATAAACATTGAATAATTCTATATCTCTCAACGAAACTACTCCAACACTGGGCATCATATCCTCTCGGGCGATAAGTTGACTCGTCTATTCGGAGCGAAGTACAGGTCGATTCCGAGCGTCGAAAGCTAAACAAAATCAGAGCCAAATCGACCAGAGATAGATGCACCAATGACTGAGCCCCGATTTCGTAATTTTTGGAATTGGAACGCCCCTACAGATTACTTGCAGGATCGATGTATATGTCTTGACCCATGATATACAGCGCATATTGAGAGTGCATGTGAGAAATCATGAGTATCCCAAGTCTACCGGGTTAGAAGTTCGAAGATCGCCGTGGGTTGGAACAAAAATACATCGGAATAAGTAATTAGTAAATACCACTTTGACATATCTTGGGAATAGGAACATAATTTAGAAATAAGGAAGGTGGGCTCTACGCTCCGTTTAGTGCAGCCGAAATAGACCCTTTGGAAAGTTACGTGCATTGAAGTACGCATTATCTTTTCGCTATGCACAACATGGGTTGAATAGAACAAATGAAACAAAAGACAGCGTCTCAGTAACCATGCAGTAGGAATAATAATTCGCTCTAAAGGTACACACAACCAATATATGAACGATCATCAAAACACATACATGACTGATCTACCGTGCCACGGAGAGTAGGGTCTCTAAATAAATAAATGCGCTTAAGAGATATATATCGCCAGTCAAGGGTAGCTTACTTAATCGATAATGACCAGATCTAGAGCTGCTGCATTAGGTGTGCCGTAAAAGGTGATGGAAGATAGTCCATATCCCCTTGAGCACTTCAAGTCGCTCCTCAGCATTGAACAGATCGTACCATTTCGTTCGCCGCAACTGTAGCACATGCCACGGCTGCCCTGTGGTATCGGATTCGGGAGGGAAATGGCTCTCTCCTGACGTTATCATGTCGATATATCGGCGATGGACACGTAAATGAAGGATAGAGATATGATGGTTGATCGAGGAGAGCATATAGATCTGTGGCGGCTGGTCAGCATGATATTAAAACTGGTGTGCTATAGTGACTGACATCATCGAATGGGCTGTCTGCATCCTTCCCAATCTGTATGTATCTCATTCGCCTATCCCAAAGACCAGGGCCTGGCTGAACCATCTTCCACTTTTCGCTGTTACTCAGCTTCCGCGAGGATCCTGATCGACGGGATGCTAAGAAGGGATGCTCGTACTTGGAGCGCTTGCGAGAGCTCCCATTATCCAACACTGGCTTCTCCTCTCCATTGGTGAAGTTTCCACTATCGCCCACTGCATCGTTGGGTGCGCCACCCCATCGCGGTGCTGTTGTCCACCATTTTCCCTCTCCAGGTTTTACCTCTGTCATTCCTTGTCTTGCTCGTTCCTGGGCAGCGAGAAGCATGCCGCCAACCTCACGAAACAAATCACATACTTCACCAAATCCTGTACCAGGGATATCCTCAGGCGCTCGGAAGCACGTTTCAGGTCGGCACTGGGCAGAGAAGACGGGTCCTTCCATGACGCCGCTTCGTGCTAGCTGTCGGTCTTTAGGTGATCGAGCTGCCGTAAATGTCTGACGAACAGGAAATAACAATGTTTGGAGGGATAGTCTCGGAGGGAGCATGGGAAGGGCAACTTGGCACCCAAAAGGCCAGGCTGCCATTTCGGTAAATGCCCTAATCGTTTCTTCGCGGATATCCTCCGGCATCTCATGACCAGCACCAATACGGCGGCCTGTGTACATAGCCACCAACTCAGGCTCGCCGTCTTCTTGGTGAATTACGCTGTTTCCGGAAGCCGCTGGGTTTGGTGGACTGTCAACGTCCATTTGTGCCTTCGATTTTTGGGTCTCACATGACAATGCTTCATTGTCCATTTGCATCCCATCCTCTGACTCGCCTCGGGCCTCCTGTTTTGGAGTCGTAGGACATTCAAAATAGTTATCCAAGCTTGTGTCCCAATATTGGGCCATTCGTTCTAGCCCCGTCCAGAATTTTCGTGCCTGGGTCACGCGGACCCTTTGGCGTCCCTCGCGTGGAGGTAACCGCGCTACCTCTCGAAATGCAGCGTCGTTCTCCAGAAGTAGCTCATCCTTTAGCACATCGAATCGCTCCTTTGGTGGGTAGGGGTTTCCATTTTCCATCAAGATCGGGCAGCCATCCTCGGTCAACGGAGACGAATTTGGTGAAGTATCCTCCCAAGGTAAAGGGGGAAAGAAATCTGGCCCATCCTTACGGACAATACAGGAAGCAGAGAGGCCCGCTTCCACTTTCAAATTAAGGATTTTGAACTTATCGGGTGTGATATCCTGTGGCCTTCTGATGGATGCTAGCATATCATGCACCTGCCGTAAAGACGCCTCCGGATCATCTTCTGTGGCTTCAGGGAGCTTATATACTGGGAAGTCCAAAGGGGTTGGGTCCGATGGAGCTCGTCGCTCCCTGTCAGGATCTGAGCTCACTGAGGGGAAGCCTACCATAATGGTTAGCCCAGCATTTTGAATTGACAAACGTCATGATTTGCTTGTGTTTGGTCATCAAAAGGGAGCGTTAGGCGGGCATTGGGTCTCGGTGGGAGGCCTAGTTAATTTATATGAATGAAATTCCTCCATAGCTCAGAAGGTTGTTAACAAGGCAGATCGTGGATACTTCTCGCTCTGATCCAGAGCGACCGGGGAATCGCAGAGCACTCTAAGTTCCGAATATCGCAATGCGAGAGCCTTCGTATTCCATATAGCCCACACGGCTGCTATGTTCGCAGTTGAAACATGCCGGAAATATGTGGTGGGCAAATAATGCGCGGGGTGAAGCAAGGTGACGATGAAAGAGGGGAAAGTCTTACCCAGCGAACTACACCATCCGAACATGATACAAGGCTTTTAACTAGAGACAAAACGCTACTTCGGCTGGAAAGCAAGATCAATCAGACAACAGGAGCTTGATTTGACGTCGATTGGAAGTGAATAAGGCCGAATAATCACATCACATGCAAAGCCAGTATGAGGGCTTGAGAAGGTCAGGTGCAGCGGGGAGGTTTTTCTTTGGTTCAAGATAGGGGGCCAAAGGATGGGTTAGGTAGTCCAAATGTGGGCCGGGGCAAAGTGACATGAAAGAACCAACCGTGGAATCTAATTGAAATTCAACCAAACAATGAGAATCTCGCCGTGGTAGGGCTTTCTTGGTGGGTGTGAGAGATAATCTTCACAGGAAAAGGGACCAGAGTCCGACTTGGAGGGGCCGTTAATGGTGATGGCCTACTTTGGCATGGGCGTTTTGCTAGTATGCGGGAAAGTGTGGGTTAGTTCGTCTCTAGTGCTGGTGATATTGTTTTCTCTTTTCTTTTCTTTCCTTTTTTG